>CM034466.1:19092196-19268233 GCA_019925255.1 Litchi chinensis
TTTAATGATGAGTCAAATTTAAAGTTTTGGGAAGTTAAAATCAGTTTCCAAATATCTGTATTAGTGGGAATCTGTGTGGCCTTTATATCTAGGCATGCAACTGGTTATATCAAGAATCAGTGTTGAGTTATAAAATGTTAAAAAGCTTAAAATCTGAAGTAGGTCTATGCTGTACCCCAGGCTTTGGGATTTGGGTAAATATTGGAATGGATGCACATGTTAAATGCGTTCAATAATTGGATTATTGCATTGGAGCATCGATCTTCTTAAACTAATGTTTGTGATAAATAAGTGTGAAACCGAAAGCACTCTTGGAATCTGACCATTTTAATGTACATTCTATTGTGTTCGTCAATCCAGTCACTGGGTCATGAGATATTTGTATTTCGACACTGTTTGTTGCTTTCAACTGGTTTATATGCTATCCTCCCCAACTTTATTGGTGGCCATAGGTTATTTTATAATGTAGACAACATAACCAGTTTTCTTCTTATTGAGTTTCAATATGGAAACCTATGTAATCTATGAATGAAATAACATGAAACCATGCAAAGTGTTTCAGAGAGAATTCTGATTTTTAATTTGATGAAAACTCAACTCATGAATACAATGCTATTGATCTCTTTCATATACAGGTTCTGTTACTTACATCACATACAACTCACACATTTCTCATTTTTAATCATCTAAGTATAATTGTGATGAGCTGGACACTTCGTAACTAATTTTCTTCTCCACTACAGGCTGTCTATCAGAAGAACGGAAACCTATTTTTTCATACAAGTATTCAGGAAGCAACAGCATCCGAACAGAGTAAGTAAGGTTTTCATTGCATTTATAACCTTATTCTCGATGCTTTAACAATTCTACTTACATGTCATGTTGTTTAATATTGAATGGTTGGGCAGAACATCTTGACGCAGCTAAAAGTAAGCTAGAAAAGCTGAATGCTTCTTGATTCTGCGGCTTATAACTGCTGTTCTTGCCTGCTTGCCCCTTTGTGGCTAGAAGAATTTTGCATCAATAGCATGATGCCATGATTTCGCCCTGCCACTATGTCCATATGATGCCCTCCTCATCAAAGATGTATATCTTTAAATTTTTGGAGGCAAACCTGTGTATTAATTGTGGATTGCAATAGAGCTACAGTGAGTTTGAGACTTAGTTGTAGTTCCTTGAACTAATGCCCAATCCCAGTTCTGGACTCCCAAATTCCTGCAATGGCAGAAAGTTTATCATATTCACCTCTTCTACTTAACTTTGTTCTTGTGAAACTTGCTACTCTGGATTATATATCAAAAACACTTTGTAGTATTAAAGTTTAAATTAAAAGATATATCATGGGGGGCTTTTTATTCAGATTTGAAACTAGGGATGATGATAGATCGGGTTTGGTAAAATCCACATTTGAATCTGTGAAAGTTGTTAGAACCTCCAACCAGACCCCATTCACAAAATTTCTTGGATTTGGGTGTGATTTAGCAACTGTGGGTTTGGGCTAAATCCGTACCGATTAATGAATTATGTATTTATATGGATATACTTAAATATGATCAATTGTTGTAAATGTGATCAGACTTATTTAGTTATAATCAGACATAATAAATATATAATTAGATATAATAAAATATAATCATTAATTTTTGAATACGATCATTCATTTGTAGTTGTTAGATGTATCGATATCTAAATATACTATAGAATATGCATATATATATATATATATATAAATAAATTGGCAAAGCAAAATATTCATCCCACTGGAGCTTTTAGACCTTGTATTACTCCCCTTGGCCATGCAAATAATCTTATATAACCTAATTCTTTGATACCAATTGTTGGATGAAGACAAATAACACAATAATATTCTCTTAGGACTTTTATCGAACATTTGATAGATGACTTCTTACAACACTAGTAACATTCAAGATATTGTTTGAATGGCCTCACAAATACAACAAGTAACACAAAATAATGGCAAGAACACAATCAAGCTAAGAGTAAAATCAAATATAACACAACACAAGAGATTTTACATGGTTCGCCAAAATGACTATGTCCACAAAGGTTATTGATCTCATTAATACGAAAATAACAAGGTTATAAATAATTACCTCTGTTCATAAATTATCTTCTTCTTCTAAGGTCTCAATCTTTTAACATTACAAGCTTTCAAGTTTAGGTTTTTTTTATTCTCACAACATGTAAAGACACACCTTTGATGCTTAAGTTTCCTAACAACATAACAATATATATTAAGAGACTTTTTAAAATTACAACAAAGCCCATCCAAAATAGAAATTATAAAATAGCCTTAAAAACTACTACACATATAGTTACTTTGACACATATAACACTTTTAGATATGATCATCTACTGTAAAGTATTATCACTTCATCTTTTGCAGTGGTTTTTGTATCAGATTCCGAAAGGCATCTCCTATTGTCATTCTCAAAATGTTGTTCAAAGAGACATGCGACCAAGAAATTTATTAATAGATGTTGAGAAAAAAAAAATGTGAAGATTACAAATTTTAGGTTGGCTAGGGACATTCGGTTTCCTCACAGTCCACCAGGCAATCTAGAGCCATCATTGATATCAAGGGTAAATTTTACTATCTATTGCTTTGATCAGTAAGTGTTATTTTGCAACTGATATTTGCTGGCGACAGTCAAAGAATGATAATGTGATTTAAATCACACTATGATAAATGATTATGGTCCTTTAATTGATTTTCGGTAGATGGAAATTCTAGGATACAGAGCCCCTGAAATCCTCCTTGCCAACACGAAGTATTCTAGTTCACCTGATTATACGTGGGCTATGGGTTGTATATTTGCGGAGATTGTGATAGGAATACGTTCTATCCATAATTCCATGCAATATGAAGTAAATAACCAATCAAATAAACTTATGATATCATGGTTGGGCGCGTGCACCCCTAGTTGAGTGTGATTTAAAATATATTTTAACCAAAGTTAATGTGATTTAAAATATTTAAATTATTTTCTTTTTGCATAGCAAATTTATAATAGTGTTACTTTATAGTATGAAATGTAACACACAAGTATATTTTATTCATTCTTATACTGTACCAAATAAAAGATCGTATTATTTTTATTCAAATCATACACTACACCAAACATATCATAATACTTGTTGGTTAATTTTTTTAATAAACTAATTTATCAAAACCTTAGAAGTGTACAAATCGTTTATTGAATATAGCAGCAAGTAAAGGTTGATCCCATATAGAGTTTCAACTTACTTTAATTTTAATTTTATTTAAAATCTAAATTAAAACCATTTAAAAAAAAAAAGAGTTTTTGAATTTGAATTAAGATTAAACTAAATTAATGCATAAAATTAAATGAAAGAAAATCAATAGATAAAACTTAGTTAGAACATCCTATCCATCACTAAACAATCCCTCAATTTGTTAAAAGGATTAATAAAGGTGATTCATAATAATGTATGATGAAGACATTCACAATAAGGTAATGATCATATTGCATATCGTATTAATTCTTCCGTAGATTATATGTAAATCACATGGCGTCTATGTGGATACATATATTCCTAATTATAATCTAGCATGATGTCTACTTAGGTTTAATAATTGGAATTCATTAAGAACTAGAAAAATATGAATGTCATACAAATTGTAGAACATGGTGACTATTCTAGGTGTTTATGAATTAATGTACCTCAATTGGTCCATAAATAATTGATTGTTGTCAACTAAGAATATGTCTATTTAGTGTGTAGTTATATTCTTACAACATAATCATAAAAATATGTTTCTAAAGTGATCAATTAAATAAACAAAATAAATAGGATAAAATTAAAATAAAGACATTAATTTCATCATGCAAAACACAAAGTTTTATTAAAAAGATAACAAATTGAGTTCATATTTAGGATTCAAGTTAGTCTTACCTAATAAACTAATTATATAATAATAAAAATAAAAATAGAAATAAAACTAAAGAAAAGAAAAGATAGAATCGAAGCCTTCTGTCTTGCTCCTCTACTTTTCTCTCTGTCTTCTGATGTGTGTTGAATGGTGTGAAGAGAACACCTATTTATAGTGCTTAAGGGTCGGCAAAAAAGAGACCACATGGTGAAAAAGCAAGGCAATCAATGCACAAGCGAAATCGAAATCTGCCAAAAACAGGTGTCTCGACTTCGAACATGTCGCAGTGTTGCAGCTTCGTGTTGCGACTTCAAACTTGCAACATGAACTTGCCACACAGTAATTACACTTTTTTATTGACTCTGGTTTGATTGGTAAATTGCAAGTTCAACCCCTGAACTTCTTCTAATTCTCTTTGAGCTTCAATAATCTTCAGACTTTGCAATTAAGCACCTAACTTTAAAATCTTTCAAACTTCTCCAAACCGTGAGTTTTTCCGACCGGATCTTTAATTTCCTTTTGTTGAAATTATCTTCCAAAATTCCACCAATTTCTATTCTTTTCTTCTCAAAACCTAATTAAAACACAAAAACACAAAACAAAATAAAATACCTAATTCTACTAAAAAACACTAGCATAAATAATAGATTATTTGGCGAAAAAAACTAGTGATGATTAACGACCCAACAATAATACTAATTTATCAAATTTTATTTAATCAATCCAATATCATAAAAATAATTCAATCCAATCTCTATGCATAAAACACACCTATATAAGGCTTTGATATGGATTAATACATATTAGTACTTTTATTACAATTAATAATATTGCATTGCATATAAAAATTAGGACAAAGAAAAAACAAAGAAGCATATCACCTCCTAATGTGAGTGATTGTGCATGCGTCTATTCACTTTAGTGGTAGGGTTTAAGTCTTACCAACAATATTTTACAAGTTTTATGTGGGTAGTCTTTTATTATTTTGTGCCAACATATATCTTTGACACATTCGATTTCAATTTTTTTTGCCCTAAAAAAAATGTAAGTAAAAAGAGAAATACATAGGTAGTTTTTTCCTGTTACTATGTCTCGATAGATTTCAGATTCATTTAATGCCAACTTTAAAAATAAAGTGAAAAACTTAAATACAATAAAAAAGTCACTAAATTAAATACATTGAGATTAGTAAAAAGATAGCATAAAATGGCAAATAGAATATAATAGTTCATAATTATTAATTGCTTTTGTATTCTATTTAGGGATATTATCAATATAGCTCCTGAAAATGAAACCAATGTCAGACCATCCCCTTTTTATGTTCGAAAATGGGGTTTAGTGATATCATTTTCTATTTTAAATGTTTTCATATTTTTTCGTTTCTCCTTTTTACTTTCTCTATTAAAAAAAAAAAAAAAATAAAAACGAATGTGTCAAAGATACATGCCGATACACAGTAACAATAAACTACCCACATAAGACTTGTAAAACATTGTTTGTAAGACTCAAACCCCACCACTAAAGTGAATAGAAGCATGCACAACCACTCATGTTAAGAGGTGATATGCTATTTTTTCTCTTTCATAATTTTTATATGCAATGCATTATTATTAATTGTAATAAAAATACTACTATGTATTAATCCATATCAATTCCTTATTTAGTTGCGTTTGATGCATAGAGATTGTATTAGATTATTTTTATGATATTGGATTGACTAAATAAAATTTTATAAATCAGTATTATGAGGTGTTTGGTATAGTGTAGGATTTGTATAAAAATAATACAATATTTTATTTGGTACATTATGAGATTGAATTAAATATACTAGTGTGTTACATTTCATACTATAAAGTAACATTAGTTTAAATTTTGTATGCAAAAGGAAAATATTTTAAATATTTTAAATCACATTAACTTCGGTTAAAATATATTTTAAATCACACTCAACTAGGGGTGCACACATCTGACCGTGAAATCATATTATGTTTCACAAAAAGTTCATTTGATTGGTTATTTACTTCATATTGCATGGAATTACTGGATAGAGTGTATTCCATTTGATTGGTTATAGCACGAAATCTAATGCACAATTATATTTTATTCAGTCTCATAATGTACCAAATAAAAGATTGCATTATTTTTATACAAATCCTTCACTGTACCAAACACATCATAATAATGATTTATCAAATTTTATTTATTCAATCCAATATCATAAAGATTATCCAATCCAATCAATATGCATAAAACACACCTATATTAGGAATTGATATGAATTAATACATATCAGTATTTTTATTACAATTAATAATAGGGATATTATGAAAAAACCCCTTGAAAAGCAAAATAATCGAAAAATACCTACCCCCTCCCCCCCTCCCCCCCCCCCCCCCCCCCCCCCCCCCCCCCCCCCCCCCCCGCCAATTTTTGTTTATTAGGTAAACTACACCTCACCGTCAGAAAAACCCAAACACTGTGAAACTGTAGGGGTAAAATGGTAATGTAATAAATGAATTAAATTTTTAAATGGTGAAAAATCGAGAGCCACACACATGACCACATGGGGTGAACAAAACCTTTGGGACCAACTCATTCACTCCCATAGTCATCTTCAACAAGCTTGTCTCCAGGTTTATGAAGTAGTGAAAGTAATTTTGTTAGTGTATTTTGAAGTAAATGACAGGTTTATGAAGTTTTTTCACTTTTTTTTTTTTAATTTCTTTGTGAGGAAATATGCTTATTTATAAGGGCATCTTCATCTTTTGATTTATTTATTTTTTCAATATTGTACATGGGTATTTAGATCTTTTTATTGGTTTAAAAATGTTTGACAACTGATTTGTCTCATCAACTTGTCAAAACTGAGGGTATTTTAGACTTTTAACAATTGTGGATGAAAATCTCTAACAGTTTGTATGGATTTTTAACGGTGGGGAATGGTTTTCCTATTAAAAAAAAAAACTGAGGGTATTTTTTAATTATTTGCTTCTCAGGGGTTTTTTTTCCAAATATCCCTTAATAATAATGCATTGCATATAAAAATTATGAAAGAGTAAAAATAGTATATCACCTCCTAACATGATTGGTTGTGCGTGTTTCTATTCACTTTAGTGGTGGGGTTTGAGTCTTAACAACAATATTTTACAAGTCTTATGTAGGTAGTTTATTATTATAGTGTGCCAGCATATATCTTTGACACATTCAATTTCAATTTTATTATTATTATTTTTTTAAATGAATGTAAGAAGAGAAATACATAGGTAGTGTTTTCTTGTTAATGTGTCTTAATAGATCTCCAATTCATTTAATGCCAACTTTAAAAAATAAAGTGAAAAACTCAAATACAATTAAAAAGTCACTAAATTAAATCTATTGAGATTAGTAAAAAAATAGCATAAAATTTCATATAGAATATAATAGTTCATAATTATCAATTGATTCTCATTCTATTTAGGGATATTGTAAAAATATCTTCTGAAAATGAAAACAATATGTAAAACCACCCTATTTTTATGTTTGAAAATGGAGTTTAGTGATATCATTTTCTACTTTAGAAGGTTTCCATATTTTTTCCTTCTATTTATTTAGGTTTTTTTTTTTTTTTTTAATTTTCCCTTTTGATTTATATTTCAATAAAATTTTATCACTAACATAACATTATGCACAAAAACTTAAAAATATATAACTTGATAATTAAAAATCCAAATTTTATTTCTACCCCCATCACTAGTACATCAAAGTTGCCATAAATCCTACTAATATATGAAAAATCATATATACATATATATATATATATATATATATGGATAGATAGATAGATATAGACTTTTACTATTGTTATCCGATTGGAAAAGGTTATCTTTTTATAGAAAAAAATAGTTACACATTGTTGTAGTAAAAAATCTTAGCCCAGATTTAAGCCCAAAGTCCATTAACAAGACCTGAAGCCAACCCATCCGATTATGTTGGCCTATAGACCTAGGTTTACGCGCTAATTGGATGGCCTAAGGTAAGATGGATTAATCGAAGCCCAATGCATCATAGGTTGCTCAACCTAGGGCCCAGTCCTTAATTTAGCCCATCAAACTAGGTGCAAACTATTGTCATGGGATAGCCCATAGGTTCGGTTAACGCTCCAACACCAAGCCTAAACTATGAGATCCACAGAACAAGCCCAAGGGCCTACCTTCCTATTCCATTCATGACATAACCCACTTCACTCCAAATTAGGATTTTTTTCCAAAATTGATGGAGGTGGAATCGAAGTGGGAAGCTAATTGTTCGAAATCGAGAATCTAGGGATCAGCCTAAGATCTCTTAGATCATCTAAAACATAATCTTTTTGGTATGATCAAACTGGGAAAATTCCTTAACAGTGAGGATCCCCTTACTTTTATAAAGAGTCCTCAATTCAATGACAATGCATACAATACATTCATAAAGAAGCTTTTGCTCACAGATGCTTCTCCAAAATTCTCTTAAAAACCACATTCCAACTTGCCCATAGGTTAGATCATGACGGTCTGTTGCCTTCACTCTCTTCTAACATGATTCCTTCCTTCGTCGGCTCAACGTTTCGTGGTAATGCTATTGTCATTGACTCCAGGTCAATGACTTTATCGGTGAATCGCCTCCATGTTGGACTATTGCCTTAGGCCAAAGGCTACACTGTCCACCGGCTATGACGCTACCTCGAGCTGTTATTGACATCGATTTTTCATCTATTAACCCTTATCAATCGACACTTGTAATTTACTACTTTCTTTGTTTTATGATCGATTTATTGATTTGACCATTAGAGTGTTTTTGATCGGCACTAGATCGGTGTCAATATCACTCTTGCTCTCTTTTGTTTAGTTTGTGATGCAAACCACATATAAAGATACAACACTCGCAATCAAATTAGATCATAAACCCAAGAAGATGTAAAACAGGTTTATAAAAGAAAACTGTTATGCATATTTTTCGGACTCGGTAGTTGGGTTGGTAAAAGTCCAATTTAGGCCCATTTAAGACCCGATAAGAAGACCCAATGAGGTCAGTGTAGTCAAAGCCCATCAGATGAGGCCCAGTATTGACTCAAAGGCCATCAAGATTCCCAGCTGGCATCAACAGACCCATGAGTGTAGCCAGGTCGCAGCTCGCCGCCTGCGCAGCTCGTCTCTCAGCAAGCTCGAGATTAGGATCACCATGACACGTCAGCTCGCTCAGACACGTGATAAGCATCATATCTTCCAGAACAGGCAGTTACCAAGTTCAACCATGATTCTCTCTCCAAATATGGCAATTGTCCAATCAAACCATGATTCCCTCGTCAGATATGGAGATCAATTCAAATTCAAAATCAAGTCAACATTATCTTGAGATAATTATAGTAATTTCCTAATATTATCTAAATATATTAGGAAGTATAATTAATTTACAATTCTTTTCCTTATTTTTCCCAATTGTTTAGGGAATGTAATTAATTCAGGATTCTCTTCCTGATTTGCTACAACCAGAATTGTAACACCTCTTTCCCTATAAATAGGGATTAAGATCATTGTAAACATAATCGGACAATATTGAATAATATACTGTCACTCTGCAGAATTAAAGAGACGGACAGTCGTGGACGTAGACCAATTATTGCCGAACCACGTAAAAGCTCCGTGTTCCTCGTTTGATCCTCTGTTTTTGTCTTTGTCTTTCCTTGGTATTTGTGCTTTCTCACATTGATTGCAGGTATTGGGCATTGATTACTCGTCGACTGAATTCCAACGTCGACATTTTGGCGCTAGAGGAAGGGCCCAGACTGCAATCTTTTTCATCTCAGTTCATCAACTTCTGACGATATGGCAAAGACTAGATCAAACAGGTTCCTTGGAGATGATGACCAAGCAGAAAGTCACATGAACCAACCTCAGCAGAACTTACAGCCTGGGCAAGATGCAACCACGCATGCAGCAGGCCCGTCCCAAGGACAGATACTCGGGGCTGCGCCAGGCATCCCTCCTCTGCCTCACCGTCAAATGGTTCCAGTCGCCCAGATGGCCGAAGGACAGAATGCGTTGTTGCAGAGACAAGAAGCTTTGGAGGATACGGTTAGACAGCTCACACAAGCCGTCAACATGTTGGTGCAGGCCCAGGCTCAGAACGTGACTAGGGTGGAAGTTCAGGCACCACAGGGAGTGCCCCAGCCTCCTGAAACGGCGCGAGGACCTGAAAGGTTAGCAAGGGAAGTCCCGCGACCTGCAGACTCGGCTCGCTCATCTAATGCGCGTTCGAGGGCCGGAAGACACCCTGTTCAACACGAAAGGGAGGTCGCACGTCCTGACAGCCTGGTAGCAAGACTGAGCCAGGATGGAAACAGGCGGATAGAAGTTGGCCAAGGCAGAGTCCGAGCCGTAGCTCGTTATGTCGATGAAGTGGATGGGCAGCAGGTAAGGTCCCATCATCATGAGGACCAATTCGAGGAAGACGAAAGGTATGACCCTGAACATCCGGCTCCAAGTCATGATCACAGAAGGAGATATGAGCTCCGAGACCCCCAAGTAGAGGAGCTCCTCCGAAGGGTCCGGCAGTTGGAAGCACGACCTGGAGTTCTGGAACAGCGTGGGCTCTACGGAGATAGGACCCCATTCACAAGGGAGATTGAGACACAACCTCTCCCTCCAAGGTTCAAGATGCCAACCATTCAGCAGTACAATGGGGACAGTGACCCATATGACCATCTAGACGCATTCAACGTTCAGATGGACCTGCAGACAGGAAGTCCGATGGTGAAGTGCCGAGTATTCCCCGCTACATTGGGGGATATTCCAAGGACGTGGTTCAAGAATCTCCCAGCTCGCAGCATAGGAAGTTGGGAGCAATGCCAACAGAAGTTCGTTGGTCAATACAGGGCACTGAGAAGGCAGCTCGCTCCATCCTGCCACCTAGCCATAATTTTTCAGCGTCAGGGTGAATCACTGAAAGAATATATCACCAGGTTTAGACGCGAGGTCGCAAATGTTGAACATCCATCAGATGAGAGCATACTGACAGCGATCTCAGCTGGGCTGCGCAAGGATGGAAAGTTATACGAGAGTATTTACAAGACCCCAGTGAAGGATCTGGGAGAGTTCTACGAGCGAGCTGCGAAAGAGATCAGATGGGAAGAGACCTTCGGCCCGAAAAAGCAGAATCAGAAGAATGAAGCGGGCAGTTCCAGCCAGCCAAAAAGGAGAAACAACGGCCGGAATGAAAAAGGAAGGAACAATGGCTCAAGTAATCAGATCGCCAAAAGAGCGAGAAGAGAGCCAAGGCATGAGCGACCTCAGCGTTGGGGTCACCAGGAAGGATACAGCGTCCTGACGACATCACCGGACAGGATTTACGCTGCCGAGCGGAATAAGGAGGATTTTGGGAGGCCCAATCCTATAAGGGCTCCAATTCAGCACAGAGACCAGAACAAATTCTGTGCCTATCATAATGAGGTCGGGCACAGTACCTCAGATTGCTGGGCGTTGAAAAACGCCATTGAAAAATTGATCAAGCGAGGTCGCTTGGGAGAATATGTGGCAAGACCTACTGACCAGCGACCTCACAACGAGCAACGACCTCAACAGCAACAGCCCCAACAAGCTTCCGGGCAAGGTCAGGAACCTGCGGTAAGAACCATTTTTACTATTTATGGTGGCCCCCATATTGCAGGTGATTCCAACAGATCGCATGAGAGATACGTCCGAGAGGCGAATCATTCATTTCAACTCAACGGGTCGGAGGGACCCACCAAAAGAGCAAAGCCAACCTCGGACGAGATCGTATTTACAGAAGAAGATGCTAGAGGAGTGATCTGTCCTCATAACGACGCGCTGGTTATACGAGCTAAAATCAGCAATATGGAAGTTAGGCGCATCATGATCGATACCGGAAGTTCGGTGAACGTGTTGTATAGGAGCTGTTTTGACCAGATGGGGCTGCGAACAGAGCAAATGAGGCCATCCCCGGAGCCTTTATTCGGATTCACTGGAGATGCTGTGATACCAGTAGGGCAGATTAAGCTGCCACTAACTCTAGGGGAGACAGGTCGTCAGGCAACAACCTTGACAGATTTCTTGATAATCGATTGCCCATCAGCATATAACGTGGTCCTCGGAAGACCTGCTATGAACGAGTTGGACATGGTTACTTCGACCAGAACTCTGACAGTGAAGTTCCCAACTCCTAATGGTATCGGATGCATTCGAGGAGAACAACACCTAGCTCGTCGTTGCTATGAAGATGCTGTGAAGATGGGTGTAAGAGGAAAGAAGGTGAACGTGGTCTCAGGAGGCGAGCCACGAGCTATGACTGAGAAGGGAGTCAGTCACGACCTGGACCCTCGCGAGGTAGATGCAGACCAAGTTACCGGTCCAATTGAGGAGTTAGAAGATGTACCAGTCAGCGAGGTAGATCCTGAGCGATGCTTGAAGCTGGGAAGAGGATTAACCCCGGAGCTGAGAATCCAGCTCGCTGACTTCTTAAAAACGAACTTGGATGTGTTTGCATGGAATCATGAGGACATGGTGGGAATAGATCTAGAGGTGATGTCTCACAGGCTGAACATTGATCCTCATTTCAAGCCAGTTCGTCAGAAGAGAAGAGCAATGACAGGGGAACGATACTTAGCACTAAAGGAAGAGGTGGACAAGCTTCTGGTTAACAAGTTCATCAGAGAAGCTTACTACCCGACCTGGGTTGCCAACCCCGTGCTGGTGAAAAAGAAGAACGGGAAGTGGAGAACTTGCATCGACTTCACCGACCTAAACAAAGCATGTCCCAAAGACAGTTTTCCCCTGCCAAGGATAGATCAGCTTGTGGATGCTACAGCTGGCCACGAGCTCCTGAGCTTCATGGATGCATACTCAGGATATAACCAGATCCCAATGAAGCCCGAAGACGAAGAGCACACCTCGTTCATGACTGATCGGGGGCTATATTGCTACAAGGTAATGCCCTTCGGTTTGAAGAATGCTGGAGCGACCTATCAACGCTTGGTGAACATGATGTTCAAAGAACAAATTGGAAAAACCATGGAGGTCTATGTGGACGATATGCTGGTGAAATCCAAGCAGATAGGTGACCATGTTAACGACCTGAGAGAAATGTTCCAAATTCTGAGGAGCTTTCAGATGAAGTTAAATCCGCTCAAATGTGCATTTGGAGTAGCTTCAGGGAAGTTCCTGGGCTTCATGGTCAATAGTAGGGGAATTGAAGCAAACCCCGAGAAGATCAAAGCACTGATTGACATGAGGTCGCCTACCAGGGTAAAGGACGTACAGAGCCTCAATGGCCAGGTCGCAGCATTGAGTAGGTTCATTTCAAAGGCAACAGACAAGTGTGTCCCTTTCTTTGACATTCTGAAGAAAGCAAAGAGCTTCGAGTGGACTGAACAATGTGAAGTAGCCTTCCAGCAGTTGAAGGAGTATATGGGACGAGCTCCACTTCTTTCCAAGCCCAGAGAAGAAGAAAAGCTGATCTTATACTTGGGAGTGTCGGAGCAGGCTCTGAGTGCCGCCCTGGTGAGGGAAGAAGAAAAGACGCAGCTTCCGGTCTATTATGTGAGCAAACGGTTACAGGATGCTGAAACCAGATATTCGCAGATGGAGAAACTGGCTTACTGCCTGGTGATTGCGTCGAGGAAGCTGCGACCTTATTTTCAAGCTCATACCATCGAAGTCCTCACCAAGTATCCGTTGAAGCAAGTCTTGCAGAAAGCAGACACCTCAGGTCGTTTGTTGAAATGGGCAGTGGAGCTCGCACAGTTCGACATCCAATTCAAGCCAAGGACGGCTATCAAAGCCCAAGCTCTAGCGGACTTCATTGCAGAGTTTACAGGATCTGTAGATGACGAGGCTGAGTCTTCCGAAGGTCCGGCTTGGGAGCTATATGTTGATGGATCAGCCAGCGAGCAGAAGGCTGGAGCTGGAATTCTACTAATTAGTCCTGAAGGCCACAAAATCCTTTGTGCCCTAAGGTTTGGCTTTCAAGCAACAAACAACGAGGCTGAGTATGAAGCCTTGCTCGCGGGTCTACGTCTGGCTAAGGAGATGCGAGCTGAACGCTTGAAGATCTTTAGTGACTCGCAGCTCGTTGTCGGCCACGTATTGGGGGAATATCAAGCCAGGGGACCAAAAATGGCCCTCTACCTCCAGAAAGTTCACGAGCTATTAGGTGCATTCCACAAGTACGAAATGAAACAGATCCCGCGAGCTCAGAACTCGCATGCTGATGCACTAGCTCGCCTCGCGACTACACGAGACACAGATTTCCTTGGGGCAATCCCAGTTGAGTTTCTACCAGCTCCAAGTACAGAGGAAAAGAATGTGACAATGGCCATCATTGTGCAGCCTGACTCCTGGATGAGCTCGATACTCAGTTATTTACAGGATGGAAAGCTACCTCGTGACAAGCTGGAGGCTCGGCGTCTTCGAGCTAGAGCAGCCAGGTATTGCATCTATGACGATGCGCTGTACAAGAAGGGGTTCTCAGCCCCACTGTTAAGGTGTATTGATGGTCTTGAATGTGAAACAGTATTAAGACAAATACATGAAGGCCATTGCGGGAACCACGCTGGGGGGCTGTCTTTAGCTCAAAAAGCACTACGTCAAGGCTTCTACTGGCCCACTATGAGGCAAGACGCCATCAACTTAGTGAAGAAATGCGACAAGTGTCAGAGGTTTGCTCATATTCCGCGAGCTCCACCAGCTTACCTCCAACAGATGGTGAGCCCGTGGCCCTTTGCGATCTGGGGGATGGACCTGATCGGACCTCTACCAATGGCTCGGGGAAGATGCAAACATGCGGTGGTCGCGGTAGATTACTTCACCAAGTGGGCGGAAGCGAAGGAGCTAGCTGAAATCTCCACAACAAAGATTGAGAAGTTTGTATGGAGCAGCATTATTTGCAGATTCGGAGTCCCACAGCAGATTATAACCGATAACGGGACCCAGTTCGCTAGTGACCAGTTTCTCAGGTTCTGCAACGACCTCAAAATCGTTAAGAGCTTCTCAGCAGTGGATCATCCACAAGCCAATGGCCAAGTTGAAGCAGTGAATAAGATCATCAAGCAGACCCTGAAGATGAAACTGGAAACAAAGAAAGGAGCATGGGTAGATGAGCTTCAAAAAGTATTATGGTCCTACAGAACCACAGCTTGCAGCTCCACTGGCGAGACTCCATTTTCAATGGTATACGGATCGGAGGCTATGATCCCGGCTGAGTTTGAAGTCACCTCGCAAAGAAGAGCGACCTTCAATCCAAATGACAATGATCAGCTACTTGCAACAAACCTGGACCTGCTTGAAGAACACAGGGAAACGGCCAGGCTAAGGGTAGCTGTTTATCAGCAAAGAATAGCGAGGTACTACAATAAGAATGCTCGGGTTCGCCGATTCAATGAGGGAGACTTAGTCCTACGCCTCATTCTACCAGGAGCCCGCAAGCCAAGTGACGGATCCTTAGGCCCTAACTGGGAAGGACCGTATGTTGTCAAAACAGCCTTGGGAAATGGAGCTTATCGCTTAGCTAATGTAAATGGGGCAGAAGTCCCCAGAGCTTGGAATGCCGAGCATCTCCGCCCTTATTATCAATAAGTTTTTCATTATTTGTAATATGGATTAATTATAAATGATAGCTCCATTCTTCCCCTGTTTTTGATTCAACTTTCCTCACCAGGCTAACGGGCTCCGAACTCAACAGTTCAAAGAACAAATGAATGAGCCTAAAAAGCAAGTGACTAAGTGTCCTTGCATAGCTCGCCTAAAGAGCCTAAAAAGCAAGTGACTAAGTGTCCTTGCATAGCTCGCCTAATGAGCCTAAAAAGCAGGTGAGGTGACGACCCCTGCATAGCTCGCTATAAATGAAAGAGCCTAAAAAGCAAGTGACTAAGTGTCCTTGCATAGCTCGCCTAATGAGCCTAAAAAGCAGGTGAGGTGACGACCCCTGCATAGCTCGCTATAAATGAATGAGCCTAAAAAGCAAGTGACTAAGTGTCCTTGCATAGCTCGCCTAATGAGCCTAAAAAGCAGGTGAGGTGACGACCCCTGCATAGCTCGCTATAAATGAAAGAGCCTAAAAAGCAGAGGACTAAGTACCCCTGCATAGCTCATCAAACATTCTGATAAACCAATTACTTATACCTGCAAAATTTTATTAAGTTGGTAAAACAAGTGATTGCGTTAATTATTACCAGATTTTGGGTTCATTGATTATCAGCTCGCAAGAAATATGAAGAGTATAAAGTATATTATACAAAAGCCTGAAGAACAGTCAACGCAGAAATAATGAAAGAAATTTTCATTAAGTATGAAAAACTGAAAAAATGATTACATAAAAAAAGGAAAGAAAAAGAGCTATTAGTTTTGAGCAGGAGGATCTGGATCAGCCAAAGATTCTGGACCAGCAGTAGACGAGGCAGCTTCTGCTTTAAATTCCTCAACGGTTTCAAGCCCTATGTCCCCAAAGATAGAAAAGTCCATTCCTGGATGGGACATCCACAGTGTGTAGAGGAAATCACGACCTGTTCGTGCCTCGGCCTCGTCCTTTGCATCTGCAACCCGCACTTCCAGTTCTTGAGCTGCTTGCTCTCTGAAGACCGACAGCTCTTCGAAGGCATTATCAGCGAGACGATTGACGACCTCAGCCTCTTTCTTCATGTCTTCAATACGTTGCTCTGCAGCATCAGCTCGCTGAATAGCCTCCCCCACTTGCTGCTTTAGCACCTCGGCTCGTTTGGTTGCAGCCTCCTCAGCACTTTTAGCTGCAGTGCCCATCTCATCAGCTCGCTTCCTTGCCTCCTCGGCCTGTTTCTCAGCAGCTTCAGCCCGCGCCAAGGCAGTTTCAACTTGGCGATGAAGCACTTCGACCTTTTCTTCTGCAGCTGAAGCCCTCTGCTCGTCCAATTCAGCTCGCTGCTCGGACTGCCTCAGGTCCTCTTTCACCTTGAGAAGCTCGTCTCTTAGCATGATGTGCTCGTGTTCCATCTTCTTTAGAGCTTCCTCAAAGGCTTGACTTGCAGCGTTCGCCTTAGCGATCTGAGCTTCCTGACCTTCTATTCTGCCCGAGGCTAATTTAGCTAAATCCTCAGTAGCCGCCTCCAGGTCGAATTCCAGCTTCCTCATCTCATCCTTGGTAGCCTTTGTCTCCCTTTTTCGCTTCATTGCAGCAAGGGCACCCTGGAAATTATGAACGGATTAAAATCTAGTCAAGTAAGGGAATCAACAGATGAGGAAAAATAACTTACCAGCATGCAATGGCGAGCCGCGAACTCATCTAGGTCCTCGCCCTTAAGACACCTATTTTCCAAGACATTCGCGTGATTGAGCATAATTGTTGCCCAGTTGTCAAGGAAGGCATTTAAATATCTTCCTCCAGGACCCAGCTCGATGTCTGATCTGGTTGGGGAAGGAGTTCTCTCGCGCTCCGGGATATCGCGTGCATCATCATAAGAACCACCTCGTCGCGATACAACGGTACGCTTAGTCGCATGTCCGCTGGGGCCAGCTCGGGATGACTGGGGAGCAACCTTAGAAGGAGCATCACCTTTCCCCGGCTGCGAACTGGAAGTAGGAGGTGACTGAAGATTTGCAAACACGTTTGAGAGAGGCACCTCGTTAGGAGCAACAGTTGAGGAAGCAGTGGCTTTAGCAGCATCATGCACCTCGCTGGGAGCGGCGGTCGCAGGGACAGTAGCTTCAGCAACAACAGGCGCTTCGTTGGATGCAGCAATTGCAGGAGCCTGGTCCTGGGCAGATAGTTTAGAGCGTTTTGAGGGTGCTGCTGGAGTGGCCAAGTCTTCGGCAGGCCGTTTTGTTGAAGGAGTCGAGGAAGCTTTAGATACAGAGGGACTTGCAGGAGGAGATTTCATGAGTATAAGTTTCCTCCTGTTGGCTGTGAGTTTCGTAGAAGAAGGAGCAGGGGCTGGAGCACGAGCTGGGGATGGCAGTGAAGCCCCTGGAGTAGATGTGTGATGTGGAGAAGATGATGGGTCAGCCTGTGCAGTAGAAGCCACAGGGACTGGGTCTGAACCTGTCCGAACTGGAGCAGGAATTGTAGAAGAACCTTTTTTAGACGCACCCTTTGAAGGGTTGCGAGTTGAAGACGGCTTCGCCTTCGTTGGTGTGCGAGCTGAAGATGATCTTGCTTTAGACGAGGTGCGAGCAAGAGCACCTCGAGATGAAGTCTTCCGAGGTGGAGAAGGCGAGCGAATGTTATCCGAGCGAATGGCATCCTCTGATGATGAAGAAACTGCTGGCGGAGGTCGGGAAGTAGACGCATCCTGAACAGAAACCTCAAAAACAGAAGGAAGTCTAGGCCTGTCACTCATCTTGCCTATATCTTCCCCAGTTCGCAGAAGATGGGAGTCCGTAGAAGGAGCAAGCTTGTAAGCTCTAAGGATAGCATCGTCGAATCTGCTGCTGATGCCCGCGTCGTTCGATTTGGCGAGCTTGTCAAGAGCTCGTTCCTCCCCCCTGTTAAGAGGAGACTCGTCCATCTTCAGCACTGCACAACAAATGGTCAAAAAAAAAAAATGATAAGTAATGAAGATACAAGACAAAGTCAGCTCGCTTAAATTTTCTTATGAGTACCTGGTTTTAGGACGAAGCTGAAGTTTTGGAGATCTGCAAGAGATGGGCACGAGATATAAAACCAACTCGTCTTGTACGGCCCAACGTTGGATTTGCCTTTCGCTTCTCCTTTGGGCAAAAGGTCTTTGTATTGCGACTGGCGAGCTGTGAGATAATAGATGCCATCCGGTTTCTCTCCATCTCCCGCAGACACGGCCTTGAAGGAGTAAAACTGCTGAATAATCCTCGGCGTAGGGGCATGAAGGCCATTCCTGAAGAAGGCTACAGCCAGCGAGATCAACTGCGTATAAGAGTTGGGAGTCAGTTGAAATGGCGCGAGCTTGACTTTGTTGAGAAATTCGACCAAGAACGGTGGAACGGGGAACCGTAACCCCTGCTCGAGATGCTGGGTGCTGACAGCGATGAATCCCCTGGGTGGATAGCATGCATGATTGTTTGAATCAGGCAGCAGTATACGGCAACCGAAGGGAATATGGAATTGCTTGACAAGTCCTTCCACCTCAGGACGTTTTAGCGATGTGGGATGACGAGCGAATGCTTCACGAGCCTCTCTTCCCTGAATAGCATGAGTTCGGGCTTTGTCATGCTCACGAGCTTCATTGCTTGGAATCATCCCCTTGCGAGTTCCACTTGAAGACATCTAAAAATAAATAAATACATATATATCATTGCAGGAACAACAATGGTGATGGAGCAAGATGAACCCAAAACAAAAAAGTTTTGAAGAAAAAGAAGCCTCACCTTGAACTGTTGACGAGATAAAAAACGGGGAGAAAGGCTGATGATTTCGAGAAAGGATTGTGGGTCCTGGTTGCTTGAAAGCTTGAAACGCTTGTTTGCTTTGGAAGAAAGTGACAGATGAAAGAAGAAAATGGAAAGGGGCCAATGTCTTATATAGACAAACAAGTGTGAACCCCAACCGTCAGATCTTGGAAAGAGTAACCGTCATAAATCTGACGGTGCAGCGCGAAACGTGGCTTTGGAAATCATGCAGCCGTCAGTTGAAAGACGTGCGCATTAAATACGCGTGTAAAGGACGTGCAGGGGTCTCTTCAGTTACCATTTGCATGATCGCCACGTGTCAAAACTGAAAAGGTGGAATTTGAAAGTGTACAGAGACAGTTATGAAAGTAAGCGTGCCAAGGAAGCCAACTTTTACCAGCAAATCAAGCTCCCAGCTCGCTGAAGCAAACTGAGAAGCTGGGGGGCTAATGTTATGCATATTTTTCGGACTCGGTAGTTGGGCTGGTAAAAGTCCAATTTAGGCCCATTTAAGACCCGATAAGAAGACCCAATGAGGTCAGTGTAGTCAGAGCCCATCAGATGAGGCCCAGTATTGACTCAAAGGCCATCAAGATTCCCAGCTGGCATCAACAGACCCATGAGTGTAGCCAGGTCGCAGCTCGCCGCCTGCGCAGCTCGTCTCTCAGCAAGCTCGAGATTGGGATCACCATGACACGTCAGCTCGCTCAGACACGTGATAAGCATCATATCTTCCAGAACAGGCAGTTACCAAGTTCAACCATGATTCTCTCTTCAAATATGGCAATTGTCCAATCAAACCATGATTCCCTCGTCAGATATGGAGATCAATTCAAATTCAAAATCAAGTCAACATTATCTTGAGATAATTATAGTAATTTCCTAATATTATCTAAATATATTAGGAAGTATAATTAATTTACAATTCTTTTCCTTATTTTTCCCAATTGTTTAGGGAATATAATTAATTCAGGATTCTCTTCCTGATTTGCTACAACCAGAATTGTAACACCTCTTTCCCTATAAATAGGGATTAAGATCATTGTAAACATAATCGGACAATATTGAATAATATACTATCACTCTGCAGAATTAAAGAGACGGACAATCGTGGACGTAGGCCAATTATTGCCGAACCACGTAAAAGCTCCGTGTTCCTCGTTTGATCCTCTGTTTTTGTCTTTGTCTTTCCTTGGTATTTGTGCTTTCTCACATTGATTGCAGGTATTGGGCATTGATTACTCGTCGACTGAATTCCAACGTCGACAAAAACAAAAAAGAAAAAATGACCCGTTGATTATATATATCAATAAAGAAGCAAAGTTATAAAGAACTTTGACTTAATGATTAGAATTCAATCAAAGACCAAAGTTATCAAAGAAAGATATTGACATCGCTCCCAAGATATAGATGAAAAAATGAGAGATAAGTCATGTTTGATCGTCATAAACATAGCTTGATAAGATCACATGTTCAATAATGAATAAAATATAAACTTATGGTTTTCATTAACAAAGTTGGCTAAGCTATATCATTCTTGTTATGTCTATTTAGAGTTACAAGCCTTTTTATAGGCAATGAAATAAAATCCTAACATGAAACCCTAGCCACTCAATAGTTGGGCTTAACTAAACATACTCATCAACTTATATTATTTGAATATCTCAACTCAAATAATATAAATTAAAATAAAATAAACTAACTTAATTTAAAATCGTTACAATTAAAATAAATTCAATCCAAATTATTTAAGACTCAATTAACTCCAATTTATCTCAAATTGTTTTTAATTAGCACCCAAAGCTTTCAAGATTGGTAATCTTGAATTTGAATAATATTTTGAAGCTTTAGTGACTACTCCAACCCATCCAATTTTGCTTGCTTTCTTGAATTCCATCAATCTATGCATGATGAAGTTATCAGGTTCCTAGGAAATTGATAAGCGAGGCTTGCTCCATCTTAACATACTGTAGTTGGATCTTATTACAATATTAATTGCCTAAAATTTAAAAATATATATATGTAATTGAAATAAAAATTTCTTTTCATTTAAATGGATTGTACTCATAGTTTTTCATTATTTGATTTGTGTAATCGAAAAGAAAAATTATAATGAGGGGACTTTTACATCACATCAACTTTGATTGTCGTGAACGAATGCAATCAAAATATACCTTTTCAATTACCAATAAGTGATAATGATCACATATATTAGCTGGATCGTAGTCACAGTTTTCCGAAGAAGACTCAATTTGTGGTTATTTAGATCCAATAACAATCAATTTCGGGGTTTTTGTAGTTACAGTAACAATGAATTCGCTATCTTATTTTTTTGAAAAAATAACAATCATTTTCACTTTTGAATGACTTATTGATTTGTGCAATTTATGTAACTTATTTTTATAATATCTCAATTTTTATTCGTGTAATTGAAAAACAATATTTAATGATATAATTCATTTGGTTGTGGTGCAAGAATGCATACCAAAAGAATTTATTCTTCATTATTTGCTGCCTCCTTTATTGCTTCTGTTTTGTTTCCAATAGCGTTTCATGTATTCACGTATTATTAATTGTAATTACGAAAACTGTAATGTGATAGGCTGATACTACAGCTGAATTTTTGAAGGTTAAATTTACTAACTTATTTTTAGGTCGACTGAAATGTTAAAGTGCAATTTCAAATTTGAAATGTGAAAATTTTGAAATTATTAAATATAAGTTTACTAACTTATGTTTGTTTTAAAAATTGTTTTCAAACCATAATTTGTTTTACTTGGTAAACGTCCAAATGGTTTCCGAATTTAATTTCCCAAACATTTTAGAAATTTATGTTGTGCACTTGAAAACCATTATTCAATTCTCTTAATTGGGCAAGCCAACTTTATGAAATGAATTTCTAAAGATATCAACATTGATTGGGGTCACATTTATTTAAATAAAATTTTCAATCGATAATAAATATCACAAATGTTGCAATTACGACAATTGTTAGAAGTCGCACGCAATGATGATTGCGGTTGAAGGGGCATGTGTGTTGTCACTGAAGTTCACGCAACAAGTTTCAACCGTTGATTTCCTTTGGGTTCAACAATTAATCTCATTCCACTTCCTCTATATATAGTGACTGTAAGCTTCTTTCATTTTTTTAGCATTTAAGATTTCTTGATTTCTTTCTTTACATTTACAGACTTAGTCTTTCAACGATTCCTCAACCTTCAAATATGAGTCTTCGAGTCCAGGGCTTTGAATTTGGAGGTAATCTCAATTTATATAAACATAAAGAAAACACCTTTTAAAATCTTGGTTGACATTTGAATCTCAAACCTACGGTGTTTATCATGGTCGACATTTGAAACAAAAAAAATAAAAGAAAAATCAACGCACTTACCCAATACTTTGATGATATTTATTTTAAAATAACCTTTAAAAATATATATTTTGGAAAGGGGTGTACATGAATGCTAGTGAGGTGCAAATACTGTAACCCTTTCTTAGAGTGCAGCATTTCTTATAGTCTAATAATAGTGCATAAATAAGCTTTGTCATGAACGGTTGGTCCATTTGGGCACACAGAGAGGAATATGGAACATATGGAACAAATAAATATTATTACAGACAGAAAATGCCACTGCCATTCTACAGAAATTTAAGTTTTGAACTCTATTACAAGCTAAGAATTATAAAGTTCTGGCCATGATCTGACCCTTAATATTTACATATAGTTGCAACACTTCATTATGCCAATATAGGTGAGTATTTTGGGTTTTATCTTCTATACATGACAGGATATGGAAAGAAAAAGCCTTCAATTAACCTACTGACGCGAAGTTTGGAACCACACGATTGCAAGAGTCACCAGAGAGGCATAAACCGAGTTAGGCAGCCTTCGAACCACTTTCCCGACAGCTGGGACACCCTCGGTTGCCTTCTTTGTTGCCATTGCAACAGTTGGTGCTACAACCAATGTGACGATCAGTCCCTGACTGACAACGATGAATGTGTCTGATGTTAGCTCCTGAATAAACCTTACAAATTCTTCATGGTCAAGTTCTCCATCAAGGTTGATATCACAGGCCTGCACATATAGATCAACTTACGGTAATAGCTTATAAAGTTTAATACTTATTTAATAACAAAGGCTCCCAAGTACAAGCTGTAGAAGTCCTGTCAAGGTTATATGTTGTGGAAGGCCCTCAAAGGGTATGTAAATAGAAATGTCAGCTAAAACCAAAGGTGATAAGATCCTGTAAATGTAACTTGTCCATTGTTTGGCAAACTATAACATGCAACAACAGCTAAAAATGCAATATCAGTATTGTAAAAGTGGCTATACAAGATCAACACAATCTAGTTAGTGCAATCATTAGTTGACTCAGACCATTGGTAAAACTAATAGGGGTTTGGTTACTTTACTCAACCGCTAACTTTATCGATAAGTTGTAGCTCTTGGATTGATTTTTATAACTACCCTTACAACCAATTCAAGGGTTACAATTTATAGGTAAAGTTAGTGGTTGGGTAAGGTAATTAGACCCAACTAGTACATTATAATGTGTAAGATACAAAAAAGATGTCTCCTCAACTTTCAGAGCACCTTCATCGCACATATTTAACTGGCAACCCAAGTCCAGCAACACAAAAGCCATGTCCAGTAAGTGTAACGCAAGCATAGATGAGTGACCACCAATATTCCTACACGCACAAAAAGCATACATGGGTTCCCCACATGATATTAGTCGATAGATTACCCGTACCCAAAAAGGAAAATCAGTCTTGTAAAAAGGAGGGAAACATCAGTATCCTTTTTTCGCCTCAGTCCAATTAGAATAAATTCCATTATAACCATCCGGAACAGTTAGTACCAACTGTCGAATAAATACTAAAATCTTTAAAAATCCTGAAACCAAAATAATATTTTCCCTCTCTTCTCTCATTCCCTTCCCCTGTTTATGTCTCGCTGGATATCACCTTTCATATGTAATGTAGGTGCCAAATGCATAAAAGCCCACAGGTTCTTAATCATGTAAACAGTTTCCCAACCCATACGCTCTTATTAGATTAGGAAACTGTACTAAAATTGAGAATTATCTATATTAATCAAATTTTCACATATTAGCAGTGACACTCCTTTAATTGCAACAATCCTTAGAAGGTGCTTTTGATTCATACACAAAATCACTTGTTTGTTTTAGTAATACAATCAACAAAAAGAAAGAAGTCCTACAAGCCTGTCTCCAAATCAACAGTAGCATGACCAAATATGAACACACTACTTGACATAGCCCAAATCCCCCCAAACTGCCAAGCATTTCACCCATTGCATTAAATAATACAGATTACCTGCATCATAGCTCTGACTTGCTCTTTGGAGGGTGGATCAAAATGAGGGCCAGGCAAACGTTTATTAATATCACTGCAAAATGACATTTACACATTTTATTCATGAGACTTTTAAAACCATTATTAATGTTGAATTTTCGTCCAAGATAAACATTTGCTCAGAAGGAACCCTCCTTGAGGCTTTTTTTTAAGGTTCGTCAAAATATAAGAAGCATACCCACCAAGTCTACTAAAATAAAGGGATACTTGCACATCAAATTCCTAAAATGAAGAATACTTGCTCATCAAATTAGTCTAGACATCACATGCCAACTTATCTACAAAAAAGGGATGAAAAAAAAAAAAAAACAAATTTGGGAATGAACATCAAAATGATGGTAACATCCAGAGGAAGAGGTAGGAGAGGACCACCCACTTTTAAGGTCATCACCCACTTTAGGTTTGATCCCAGGAATCATTGTCTAGTATGGCTCCCTATACTAGACTAATATAAATTAGTATTCAATAAAAGACCACAATGAGTAGATTTTTCCAAAAAGGGCCTTAGTCCACCGTAGTGATACTAACAGGTGGTCAATAACTGGCAGCCTAACAATACAAAATGAAGGCTAGAAACGACACAAGTGAAGAAATTATTTTTCACAATCAAGTACAAAATTAAGGGATACTTTTAACTTTCAGTTGACAAAAACCGGACATGTGTCCTTTTCTCAAGTCCTTCCTTTTTCTTTTGGTTCATGATAGTAAATATTAATTCATTCTTCCCTTATGCTCTTCACACCCCTTCAACAAAAGGTATCGCCACTTAGGATCAACCTTCATTTAGTATAGACTAAAGTTTTCCCTAGACATATTTGCATGAGACAACCTCTTAGCAAAGGTTGATTTTATCATGTCTTGCATGAAGAGAGCTATACTGGACCATATTTATGGGGAACACACCTGAAAAGTGGACAATCTCTCCTACCTCTCACCAAGTAGCTATCACCATAAATAAGCTTATAACTACTCTAAACTTATTTGATGGGCAATAGGGCAAGTGCTCTTCATTTTACTGACTTCATAGGCAAGTATTTCATTAGACTTAGCGGGCAAGCTTTGTATTTCCTTCTACATGAATCTTTAAAAACCTCAAAACGAGTTCCTCTTCTACAAGTGCTTGTTGGGTGACAATTCAAAGTTACCACCAAATATAAAACAAATTGAAAAGGACAAGAGAAGAAAATAATTGTCATAAATCAAAAGTGATAAATAACCCAAAGAAAAAAACAAATAAAAGAAAAAGGCAAGAAGTTTCTCACTTGTAAACAAGTAGGACAGCAATATACAGATCTTCAAAGGTCAAATTAGCCCTTCCAGATTGATTTTTGATGCGATCAAACACCCTATCTGTTATAAACCTAACTTGTTTTTGCCTCCACTGCTTACCTGTACACAGCGTTTAATTATCAACTATATGCTTAACACAGCATACTTCAAATATTCACTCAACACAGAAAGTCCGTAGTGCAACAATTAAGATCCACATCATAGTAATGGTGTGACTAAACAAGTCAATCAATAACAAAGTGTGCTACAGATGAGCGTAATTTTTTTTTTTTTTTTGAGAAAACGGATGAGCATAAGTTAAAAATCTACATCAACCACCATCAGCCATATGGTATCAACTTTACCTAATATATGTAAAAACAATAACCCATATAGTCACATAACAACTGAAAAATAACAAACTTCATAAAATACTTATGTATTGTACACCCCAGCTTGTAAATTTAATCAAGAAAATTTGCAGATTCACTTTAAACATTATTCAAAAATCTATTGACAGAGAAACAGAAACGAAACATAACATAGCTACTAATTTCTACTTTTCTAAGCATTTTGCTTTTGCTTTCTGCTTTCCAAAAACTGTACTATTTCCAATGAAATCAAAAGTGATACAAGAATCATGGTTGTTATGTCAATAATCTAATTATTTTCTTATTGCATCAGAAAAACATAACCATATATCAATAGGAAAAATATTGCAAAAAGAAGATAAGATGTTCGCAAACAAGTTTAAACAATATTATCAAGAACCCAAATAAGATTAATCCAAATCCTCATAGTAAGACCTAAAAATCCCACTTTTTCAACAACCAACTCTTTTTGAAAAAAAAAAAAAAAATCATTGCCTTTTTATCTCTTTAAAAATAATTTTAAAAAAGAATTTAAGAAAAGTGCAATTCTGTCACTGCCCACCAAGCAAAACAACCTCAAAAGTGCTTTATCAACATCTTCCAATAATAATATCATTTATAAGTCTAGAAATCAATGACAATATCTTCATTTATTGAATGAATAACAACTCTAACATCATGCAGACCAAACAGCAAGTCAACAAGACAACAACAACTGATTTAAATTATCATGCACTGGATCAAACTTGGACCTTGAAATTGATTTTATTGATTCAATATTGAGTGTCTATAAATAAGAAGAAGAAGAAGATAGTACCGTGAAATCTGTCCAAAACCTGTCCCATGACGTTGAAGAGAAAACGATGTCGCTTTTAATGTAGAGTTCTGATGAAGAGCAGAGAATAAAAGTGAATCAAGTGGACCTAGTGGTTTCAAGTTCAACTTGTGTTATCTAATGGTGGTAGCTTCAAAGCCAGACAAAACTTGGGTGATAGAAGACGGTAGACGAGGAAATCGTCTACTTTCTTTGTTTTTTTTCGTGTTTAAGTTGGATTACTGGGAAAATGCCACGTGGATTAGAGTTGATTGTTGATGGACAAGTAGTAATCAGTTTAGGATGACACGTTAACGGTGGGCATTACATCTTCCCTATCACGCGATCTGCAAAATTATTGAAATTATGCAAAAAATTGGAGATAGCCTTTTAAGTAAGTGGAGCTACCATTTTTGCTGATATATATATATTTTAAATTAACGACACCTTTTAAGGGACAGATTATTTCTAAAATCGTTCTAAATGAGGATTCTTAAAAATCGGAAAAAGATTATTCACATGAAAATGAGAAGGATGATGAATGAACCTATCAACTGCTTGGCGGGCGGGACGGGGGTGGTGTGGTTGGGTTTTTGGGGGGTGTGCCTAGTGGAATTGTCCATTTTTGTTGATTTTCAATATCTTTTATTGTTTTTTCCTTTCCCGAATTAAATAAAAAATTATCTGTGTCATTTCAAATATATATATATTTAAAAAAAGAAAAACAAAAAACAAAACTCGACCAATGGAGCCCATCTACTCCTCACTGGAGGACTGATGACTCCAACAAGGAGTAGCTTTTCTCACCTAGAGGAGTGTCTACTCCTCCAAGTAAGGAGCAAACTTCCTTCCTCTAACAAGGAGCATCAAATTATTTCTCGTCTAGAGGAGCGTCTGCTCCTCCAAACAAAGAGTAAAAGCTCCCATTAAGGAGTGTGATTCATGCTTCTCAAAGAGGAGCATCATGCTCTACTATGGGAGTATAATTATGCTCCTATGTTAAAGCATGACTTAGAGTATCATTAAGGGAACTTTATAAATGTTAGTTAAAATAATTAGACAACTATTTTAATTAGTATTTTCTTTTATCAAGTCACTCCAATCATGTCATACAGGTCTTTTATGATAGAAGAGAACAGTTGATATTTATAGATGTAATCTAATGAAATAAAAATTATTCAATTTAATCCATTGATATCTCGTCTATGATACGAGAGAAAAGTTCATATTTATTCAAATTTGCATACATACATACCTGCTTAATAAATAGCTCTAACACACCTCCAACCCTGATTATCCAGTATTTTAAGCCTACATATATATGATCAGGATTTCTATCTTTTTTGGAAATTAAACACTTTAATTGATACAGCAAAGACAACTGCAAAAAGCACTGTAAATCCAACGTGCATAGCAGCAACTACTCCCAGAAAATCATGCTTGAAACCAAAATAGTCTGTCAGAAATTCTTCCACTGTCTTCCCTGTATCTAGTCTACTCTTTATATCCCCGAAATGTGATGCAAGCAGCCCATACAAAGTCCAAGATACAGGACATGCCCAGTAGTACCATCTCCACCATATTGGCATCCTCTGGTATTGAGCAAGTGGAAAATTATTTGCTACATATTCATATTTTAAGCAATACTTCTAGTACACTAAAAAAATACTTAGTTGATACTACTTACCGTTCTTGGGATGATGAACCCGGAAAAGATGTTTAAAATTCCATAAAATGCAGCAGAAATAATCTGAGCAATGTGTTGGTTTGGGGTCATAGCTGCTGTCATCATACCATAATAGGTGAATTACAATAATGTGAAGAACATGAAGAATAGATACTAAAACAACTTAGTGGCAGTTCATTCAAATCCTATCATTGTATAGACTACAACACCATATACTGCAGCTTGAACAAATGTATAAGGGATCTCAATCACAACCTGCAATACATGACAAAATAATTCCATGAAGAAACACAAAATTTCATCAACCTTTTCAAGTTCAAGCATGTTAAGTGGGGAGTGTTAAGTAATCAGACTTTCAAGATGTTAATGTCTCATAACCTTAAATTTTAAATATTACAATCGGACACTTTTCTATTAGTTTAAGCTAAAATTTTTAAGTTTGATAGTAACTTATATAGAAAAAATTGGCTTTAATATTTAAAGCTTTTTGCATGAGGGTAACTTCTTAAGCTGAAATACTAGTTACCTGGGCAAAGGCATATGGCAGGGCAGAATACATTCCAGCAGCTCTTTCTCTGCAGAAGACTATCCTTTCAATGGCAACTACGGGTTGCACAGATCCAGCATTTAGGATACCAAGGAAGATAACACCAATGTACATGGATCACACTGCGTTAAACAGATCCGGATGCTTTTTCCTATGATTGATTTACAGGGCTGCGAATTGAAATAAAAATACAGACAAAAGTTGTATGAATTGAAAAATCATGAAATGCTACTTCTACTTTGAAGTTGTGACTTACGTTTTTGAGCCAAGGTCTCAGAACATTGTCCCAAAAGCCAAAGCTATGAAGACCGGAAAGAAACATCTGATAGCGGTGTATGGAGGATTAAGCCAGTATGACCAACGTTGTTTCCATAAGCAAGCAATACATTGCGTGAAGAATGATTGTGAGTACTGAGTATCAAAATGAAGGTCCTTTGAACCAGGTGCAGGTTTGTTTGTCCTGAAGTACAAACAAATTCGAGCTAATATCAACAAGGCAAGCTAGATTTTCCAATTTTGGTACATTGATGCATGCATGTTGTTCTTATCATTAGCCAAGTAATTCATCGCTAACAAACCTATAAAGTTCTGAATTTTTGTAAATCATAGCAAAATCCAATCCCAAAGCTAGTTCTTGTGACATGTTGGTAACTTCCAACATCCACGTTGCTGGATTATGACCATCTTTAATCTTATTGACTCCTTCAATTGCCTTGAAAACATTCAATGTGCAAAATGTTAGTCCCACCTCATCAAAGTTTTCATTTTCCATAAATATTGAATGTTCATCACATATTACCTCAAAATACTCTATAGAATGGCCGGAATACTGCCCCAATGGTCCAACATATATCTCTTGTCCTCCTCTCTTTAGTAAAAATAACTGTAGTGCCATATTAGACATGTTATATTTGTTGACAGAATATTAACCGAGAAGAAAACATAACTTATTTGACCAACTTGTTACATTTCACACCTCATCAAAAGCTTCAAATATGTCAATGTCGGGCTGATGGATGGTGCACACAACTGTTCTTCCTGTGTCCACTTTGTTCCTAACTGATCTCATGAAAATTGCAGCAGCTCTTGCATCTAGCCCTGAAGTCGGCTCTTCCATGAATATGATAGAAGGATTTGCCACAAGCTCAACTGCGATGGTAAGCCTCTTGCGTTGCTCGATTGAGAGACCATTTACACCAGGCAAGCCAACGAGTGCATGTCTCAGTGGCTTCAATTCCACAAGCTCCATGACTTACTAGATGAACATCTGAACAATCAAAGCCATCATGTATCATGACTTCAAGATTCTTACTTGCAGACTCAAGGGCCTTATATGCTAGAAACTATAATAACATTAATTGAAAATGACAACAAAATTAGAAACAAAAAATGGGATTTTGAGTACCAACCTTTCGAGTTTTGGAATCGACATCAAGAGGTAAACGAAGCCAGGCTGAGTAGAGCAAGGACTCATAGACAGTAACATGAGGAGAGTGGATGTCATTTAGCTCACAGTATCCTGAAATTCGAGCGAACTTTGCTAGCATCTTTAGGTACCCAGAAATTGTTATGTTCCCAGTAATAAATCCACCTGTTTTCCTACCAGCCAGCACATCATCAGAGTGGTGTTACCAGCGCCACTAACCCCCATCAGGGCTGTAAGAACACCAGGCCTGAATGCACCACTTACAGCATTCAGAAGCACCAATTTGACTTTAAAAACTCCTTGATCTTTCATTTCCTGCAAAACATGACCGAAGCAAATTAATTGTCATGACTACGCTGCATTATGAAAAGAAATCATCCAGATTTTGCGCATATATATATATATATATATATATGCATTACTTAATGTTACCTGTGGCATATCAACTGAGTACGTGATTTCATCAAAGGTGATAGAATATTGTTCAAATGGAAGAACCATTTCTCTTTTATATGACTAGGTGTGACTATCTATACCCAACATTCTTGACATGATTGGAGAAATCCAATCTTGTTGTCCCGAGCATAGGATTGGGATTGGAGACCCAATTGTAGCCCTTTGTCCAAGTTACCAGACACGCCATTAATGGATCCAAAGTAAGGCTTGGATTATGGTTATAAAACTATTAATGGATCCGAAGCTTACTAAGAGCTAAAAAAAATATTGAGTTTTATGGATCAAAAAAAAAGGGGGGGGGTGGGGCGCGCGCGGCTATTGGATTAAGACTGAAAAAATATCGACTTGTATGCATAATGTGGCTTTTAAGTTAAATTATTTATATATATATATATATATATATACATATATTATAACCACAGCCAAACTCCATCCAAGATTTTATGTATTAAATTTGGTTTTTGGATATTTAATATTTTTAAGGATGTCATTTTAGTTTAAATTTTGTTACCTTTGAGAGTTATTAAAAGAGTGCATGGCCATGTTTCCATATTGTATGTACACCCCTTTTGCACACACACTCTACTAAATGTAGTTTTAAAAGATTATTAATTATATGATAAATTACACTATTCTCTCTAAATTGCACTTAATGGCAACTTTAATATTTATTGCACTAACATACTCTTAAAAAATGTTGACCACCATTAAAATAACTATTGACTAACCATTCATTATGAAAAATAAAAAATGCTCCTAGTATACATTTTATTATTTTATTTTTAATTATTATATTTATTTTTTGAAAAATTATTATAGATTTATATAACAAAAAATTAATGTCATATCATAATTTTAATTTAGGAACAAAAAATTCTTTGTAAAATTATATATATGTTGTTTCTTTGTCCAGGAAAATATTTGAAAATACATACTAAATATATATATAGCAAGTTTTTCAATAAAAAATATAATAATTAAAAATAAAATAATAAAATTTTAAAAATAAATAAATAAATAAAATAAAAACATATACTAGGGGTATTTTTTCACTTTTTACAACAAATGATTAGTCAATGGTTAGTTTTAATGGTGGTAAACAATTTTTAAAGTATGTTAGTGCATTAAATATTATGGTTACCACTGAGTACAATTTTGAGAGACTTGAAAAATATCAATGCAATTAATTTTATAATTAATAATCTTTTAAAATTGGCTTTAATGATGTGTACAAAAGGGGTGCACATACAATAGCCACTCGTATTAAAAATACATATTTTGATATTTTGAAACTTTCTAATTGCATATAATCCACTTCGGATCATATTCAAATTTCGTCTGTGCCCACTTGGATTTTGTGCATGTCTAATCGGATTTAAATTTCGTAATTTCAAAAATATAGGTTTTTTTTTTTTTTAATATAAGGTTGTTGATCAAAACCAGCATTTTATTAAAAAGTAATAAGAAAAATACAAGCAAATGTAAGGTATAAAACCTAAAAGAAGTAAAAATCAATCCTTAAAGAAAAAAATCAAACCATGGCAAGGAAACAGAGCACGCCCATAGTGAGGACTAATAAAATCGATAATGATGTTTACCAAATAAATCATCAGAAAGAAAATAATTTAGAAAAATAGGAGTCGTCCACCACCAAATTGAACAGATAAAAGAAGAAGAGCAAGAAACTATAGCATCCATAGTTGAATTTCTCTTGCAATAAATATGGATCACTCTGAAATTTATATCTTGTAGATAAGAAAGGCCAAGGAACCTTAGAAGAATGAGCAAGAAGAAACCAAACCAAACAAGCTAAATCACTCTCTAACCAAATCTCAAGCTAGTTATTAACACCAAGAAACCTTAGAAGAACGAGCAAGAAGAAATGAAACCAAATAAGCTGAATCACTCTCTAACCAAAGTTTTGCCCAATAATAAGTTCAAGCATACTGAATGGCATGTATGACAGTTGTCAACTCTGTCTCAAAAGTATAATCTATCTTTAAAGGGATGGTAAAAGCACATTAGAAAAATCTATAGTAAGTCCAAAAAACTCTAGCACAACTAACTAAACTAAGGGTTCCAAAAGCAGAATCATTAATATTAACCTTAAGCCAACTCGAAGAAGAGGGAACCCAAACAACCTCTGTAATACACTGTGCTTTAGAGAGATGGGCTAAAACATGAAGTTTACTTAGAGTCAAGAGATCATCAACCGAATTCCCCCAGAGCTGAGAAAATCTACCTCTTAAATAGAACATCAACCAAATGAGAGGGTCTTATGAAAGGTAGAATGCTTATCCTCGAAAGTAGCCTTATTACAAGCAAGCCAGATAGTCTAGAAAAATTGCAATTATATCCGCCTTTCAAAGATTTGTAGTTGAGAGAAAAAATTAATAGACATAGCAACTTATCACAAGTCAATAACAGATCCAGACAGGGAAATAAAAATGGTCAAATGTAGATGACAAAGAATGTCAAAGACCTAACACAAAAGGGCAAAGTAGAAACAGATGCTCTAAACTCTCCTCTTTATTTAATCGTTAATCTTACCTCTCAATTGGAGCCCTTGGATTAACTTTAATAATCATCTTTATAACAAATTCAATGACTTTAATTAAAGGATAAGATTAGTGGTTAAATAAGGTAGTTAAACTCTTTTAAAAATATTAGATATTATAGTTGACTGTCGATTCGAGTTCAAACTTTTTATGATTTTATCTGATATGTGATTCGCAAAATTTGTATAAGATATAGCATCAATTAGAAGAATAATAGCCATGTCCTGGTTGGAATCCATCAAATTAAAGGAACCAACCCAACGATGTGCATTGCCGAGAACCATACAAAATGATATCGATGCTATCTACTTGGATACATCATACATCATAGAATTAGTTGACTGCTTGTATTGTGGGACCAAATCTTCTCATCTCCGGCCTACTTAGATTGAAGAACCAACCTAATCAGTTTATTTAATATGGATTGATTTTCTTTCAACTAAATTATGAGTTTTAACTAATTATTCGAATGTGACATAAAAATTCATCATAATAGTTATAAAAACATCTTCATGTCATACCTAACGAAACTAACAAGATCATTAGATAATATTTGTATACTGTTGTTGGCAACTGAGTTTATCATGCTATTCCTCGTTCAGGTAATAGGGTAGCTCACCGTTTGGCCGCTTTGAGTTTTTCCACCCAAGTTCCGTTGTATTGCGATGCTATAAACTTGGATTGTATTTTCCCTTATTCTATCCATAGTTTAAAATATCCATGATTTCCGCGATATTTTCGCCGATATTTCCGTAAATTAAGGGTACCGATATGGATAGGGGGTGTAATCTCCTATCTGTCAAAATATCTTGGAAATATCCGCGATATTTCCGTAAAATATCCTTTCCGTGAGCGTGTAGTATAAATTTTACAAAATATCAAGGAAATTTCCGGAAATATCTGTAGAATATCCGTGAAATATCCTGGAAATATCGATTAAATTTCCATAAAATAAAAGTGAAATTTAAGTTTTTCAAATAAGAATTTGTTAAGCTTTTATCAAATAAATAAAATAAGTTTTCAACCCACGTGAGGAATCTCATTTTCATCAGGAATCTAATTATTATATTTCATTTTGTAATCAAGCTTAATCATCTCATAATTGCTATTCTATTTTAATAGTCAAATATGTCATGATTGCTATTATATTTTAAAAACAAAAATTCTGGAGCCCTTGCTATGTTTTCATTTTCATTTTCAAGTGTTATTCTCATCATGATTATATTCCATTTTGTAGTCAAACTCATGCATCTCATAATTGATATTCTATTTTAATAGTAAAATATGTTATAATTGCTATTCTATTTTAAAAACAAAAATTCCTAAACCGTTACTATGTTTTCATTTCCATTTTCAAGTATTATTCTTGTCATTATTATATTTCATTTTGTAGTGTAGTTCATGAAGTATTTGCAAAGCTAGATCCAAACTCTGATGGAATAGCTCAATTTGAAAATAAGGTAAATTTTTTAATGAAAATTTATTTTAATTAAATGTTTGCACTATATCAGTTGTTTGAGATAAACTTTCTTTGTATATAGCTCACATATTTTAGAGATGCAAAGAAGGGATTTGGTCATCTCGCTGCCATGCAAGAACTACTATGACACATGGTATGTTTTTTATTTCACATAAAACTTACTATAATCTTGCATCTATTACTTTATTTATTTCTTACATTATAACATTTGTATTGCAGCTGAATGGTGGTTTATGTATGGAAATAACACTCCTACATTAAGGAAACTTGTTATACAAATTTTATCTCAAACTGCCTCATCTTCAGCATGTGAGAGAAATTGGAGTACCTTTTCACTCATTCATACAAAGCAGCGGAATTGTCTTGTATATGAAAAACTACAAAAACTTGTGTTTTGCTACTATAATATGAAACTTAAAATAAGAGACATAGAGGCTGTAGAGGATAAGGTTGCAAAAACAGAGTATTTAGATCTTTTAGACATTTTAGTGGAACCAGGATAAGAGAATGAGAATCAACTCTTTCAATGGGTTCGTCCATTACACCTTGATGATGATGAAGGTAACCCTGATCCCCAAATTGCTACAAGTGCTCGTGAATATGGAATCAATGTTGAACATGTGTTATCTGAAGAGGTTACGAGTAGTAGTGGAGGTGACCCATGGGACATGGGAATGCACGGAGAGGTGCATAAGTCCAGAACTAGCTTTCATCTAGATGATCATATTGATGGAATTGATAATGAAGACATTGGTAACATCGCAATGCGAGAAGAGGTGCGTAGGTCCACAACTAGCTTCAATCAAAATGATCATATTGATGGAATTCATAATAAAGACAATGGTGTTGATGATGGTGATGATGATGATGATAATGATGATGATGATGATGATGATGACAACGACAACGATGACGATGATGATGACAATGGAAAAATAATTATGCTTTTACTCAAATAAATGATATTGATACATGTTTACAATTGAGCTCATTTACTTGTGAAGAATAATAGACTTATTGCACACAAGATGAAGATCATGGGTGTAGAGCTGTGGGTCCAGGCATAGGGGCTATTGGTAAGGATTATTCAAGGAGAATCCATCAAATGCAGTTAGGGATGTCATCATCTAATGAAGATAACATTTCAACTACTTTTGAATCTATGAGTTTAGGGACTAGTGATGATGGCTATAGAAGTTTTGGGATCTCCAATGATCCTTACACACAATTTCCTATCTATGGACAGATGGTGGGGAGAAATCAGGAAGTTTATTCATGATATGTTCGTGATTATATTCAAAACCATTCAAATTATATGTCATAGTATCAGTATTGTATAAATCTAGATGCTAGCTATACCATGTATGAACCACTTAGAACTTCATTTTGGTATTAAAATTGATATGATTTGTGTGATGCAAATTAATTGAAAAGTTTTAATGGAAGCTTTTTATATTTTCATATATCTGCTTTATATATTATATCCATATTTATACCTTTTAGTTGTTACTTATTAGATAAAATATGATTTTTTAAAATATAATATAGTTTTTTGTTGTAGAAATGATTATTTTAACATTACTAAAAGTTTCATTAAAAAATATTATGTTTTTAACTAAATTTCCATACTTTCCGTAAATTTTACGTAAATTTCCGTCGATATTTTCGTCGAATTGTAGTACCGATATTTTCATCGATATTGATATTTTCAATAATGATTCTATCTAATGATATGTTCTGTTTCTCAAAAAGAAGGAAAAAAAAAAAAATTCTGCATGGCCCGTGTGGCTTCTGTCACATTCGACAAGGTTTGTTTTTCATTGAATGAACCACATTCCGGAGAGAAAATGTCATCTCAGCAACTCATTGACAACCATTTTGACTAATAAAACAACTCATTTATTATCATTTAGGCTAATGACAATTAATGTCATTTGTCTTATTCCACACGTCAGATTCTGTTGCATTCTGCGATAAAATAACCGTTTTTGTTTTGATTAAACGTCTACACAAAATGTAATGATAAACTTTTTAAATTTATTAGACTCGTACCTACATGACATAATAAATGAGTTACCTATGATGTTTTGATTAAGTATTTAAACAAAATGTAATGCTAAACTTTTTAAATTTATTATATTGAATTTATATTCAAATAATATGATATATGAATTATCAACATCATATTAATTATTATATTATTTTATGATTTATATAATATTAATAACTTACATAGTATATAATTTGAGTATGAATTTGAGCAAAAATTTATACAGTCTAACATTATTCTTAGACAAATAATTATATAAGTTAATAGGATTTTATTAAATCAAATCAAGATTACAACCATGATTAGAGTTCTCAACAATCCAATGTACTAGGTTCGCAGAAACAGTACCTTCTAAGTTCAAACAGTACGGAATATTGATGTTTACCCCCTCTAAAAATCATATGTACACACCCTTTTTGTATGTGTTTCTCATTAAAACTTTTTATAAAAATCATATTTTGTAAACACACTCCATGCATTACCAATTATACTCTATTTTCATTTTTCTTTCAAGCTAAGCCATTTACATTTATTTTTAAAACTTATCATAAATCATTATATCATAAAACAAAAACAAAAACAAAAACAAAAAAGGAGTCGTACCTCTAGGAATGGAGGAGGAGGTTGCAACCCTCTTCTATTTGATGGAGAAGGCTGCTGCCACCAGCCCCCTCCATCTTTTGGTTTTCTCTCCTTCTTCTTCTTCTTCTTCTTCTTCTTCTTTTATTAGGTGTTACTTTTTTATATAGTTATTTTATTTTACATTTTAAAATTTAATTTAGTTCCTTTCAAAGAAAACAATATCAATTTAGCTTATGAGAATTTCAAAAAATGTAAATGATTAAAAATGGTATTCATATCTTTTAAATAAATTAATAAGATTTTGATTAAAAAGGATATGGTTAGAATTTTGAAAATATATAAAATAGGGGTGCACATACGATTTTGCAGGAGTGTAACTATCGCCACTCAACAATACAATATCAGCCACTTAATTGGCATGTGAGCCTCCAAAGGGCAGAAATTGGACCGATCCAATTCCAAAATTTTGAACCCATTACACTTTTGACCTGGATTCATGGTTGGGCCTAGTACTGTACTCACAGAATCGGTCCACATCTTGTAAAACTCAACTGATTGTTACGCTCACTACGTCCAAAGTCTTAAAGATTGGGCGGGATAATATTTAAGACCTGGATAAAATAATAATAAAAACATAAAATCTATTGGACAGGATTCAAACCAGCACATTTGAAAGAGTTAGGATAGTTATGCCACTAGGACATTCCATTTTCGATGAAATAATTCAACCTAAATTTTCAAGCAAAACTTAAGTTGGTTCCATTGTACCCTTTTTTTTATTTATAATTTTAAATTTATGTTTATTGGAAAGATTAAAATTTAAAATATAAGATAAAGACTACGTGGGTCAAGTTTTTCGGTTTCGGACTAGATTAGCGTTGCAGCGTAATTTGTTGAAGTTTAGTCAGTAGTCGGACTTTTGAAAGTTGGCCTCGGATTAGAATCGAAGCGGGCCGAGCGATCCTAGCCCTTTTGACACCTCTAGCCAATTCATATGCCACTTTATTGGCATTCCTAGATACATTAAGCATTCGAAAATATCATGAGAAACCAGTAATTCTATGAAATCTTCAATGGCTAGACCGAGCTTACTGTGAGGAGTAATTCTTGCATTAATCATATGAATGACACTCAGACCATCTATTTCAAGTGTAAAGTTTGATTGAAGCCATTCTATTAGCTAAAATGGAGGCAATGTTTGATTGGTTTAAATTAAGGTGAGTTATTGATTTTGGTCAATAAATTAATTTTGAAGCACATGATGACAGGACCTAACCCGGATTCTCTCTAATGAACCAGGTGGCCCTACCGGGCACCCCATGAAATCCGTCTGAAGTCTAACTAACAAGACTCAAAAAAATATCGTGGAGCGAACCCATAACTACTAATGACTTAATAAGTATAAAAATCGTACATTTTGTAATCTCATTTCTAATTTTCTGTAATGAAATAAAACATAACTAAAAGTATCATCATTAATATTCAAATATCTAAAATGTGCATGCATTCTCATAACATGAAAAGTTTACAAAATTGTTCATAATCATGAATTCACACAAACATAAAATTTTATATTCAAATCACAATGCTGATGAATGAAATTATGCAGCATTATCGATCGTCTTGGCCCACCTGATCAGAACAAAGCGATCTAGTACCTTGGTCTCATATTCTGCACCTAAGAGGTTTTTGTAACATAAAATCAAAAACATTATGAGCTCCAAAGCTCAGTGAGTGCGTGAGTATTTCCATTTAAATTTATTTTTTATAAAAATTTCCTCTCGAAAACATTTTCTTAAAAATATTTTTCTTTAAAACAATCTATTTCTAAAAACTTGAGTTTTATAAATTCTCTTTAAAGTTTCAAAAGGTTTCATAAAGTACTAAAATATTTTGTAGTTTTTTAAAATGTTTCCAAAACGTTTTTCTTTCTAAAATTCGCTTTAATGATATGTTTCTCTTTCTAAAAACTACACTAATGGGGAACTTAAGGGAAACTACAACTATATGAGCAGCCAGACCAGCTCCGCTCAATGTGTGGGGTCACATGGCGTAAAAGCTAGCACCGCACATCGTGACAAAACTACAAAGACATCCCGCTATTACGTGGTAAAACTACTATCATACACCGTATAGCGAGATAATACCCCACAAGTGTAAAGGGTGACATGATAGACATGAAAAACTCGATCCCTCAAATGTTAGCAGGACTAGCGCTCCCAACACTTGCCATACACAATGGGATATACTGACCGGGTTTAAAGCTACAATGTCTATCTATCTATAAACTTGAGTCATCTACTAGTCTTTGAAAAACCTTTTTGCTTTTTCTATAATTCAAATCAAATTCTCTTTTATGCTATAAACATAAAAGTGTTAAAATATTGCACACCATCTTATAAATAAACTATTTATTTTTATGCTAAAATATAAAAGTATTTATAAGTTAAAACAAGTAATGGAAAACTATAAAATGTTTGCATAATAAGCTGCAAATTATTTAATAAAACATTTGTATACTCACAGCTTGTTTCCCAATTCACTTGTGTTTACTGTCTCAGCGACCTCTTCAACTTGTCTCCTTACTCACACTTAATCACAAATTGAAATCTCTATTAAGCTTGCAGAACACTTCAATCCCAAGTCATTTCTACTATTTCTATAACTTATAATTTTCATCCAAGTTGCTATGGATTGCAGTACTACCAGTCCAGCTCGACCTGCGAGCTCGCACAACTCATCCTTTTCAGCGAGCTTTCACTTCCTCCAACTCAGCCCATCTTGTGAGCATCCATTATTCCAATGAGCTCGCTTAGCTCACCCTTTTTAGCGAGCTGCTACCTTCTAGCTCAGCTCAATTCACGAGCCCAGCTTAGCTCGCAAAGCTTTAGTTTAGCTCAGACAAGCATTAATAAAGGCTTGCGGTCTTATCCAGCTCGCTGTTCGCGACAGGTGAGATGGAGAGCAACAAGCGTAGCCCAAGTTGCTCTCCAGTTGATTATCTTGACTAGCTGAAAATGAGTTGAGGGCCTCCTCTAACTCGCACCTCACGAGCTCCTGCCCTAACTCATGCAAACTCATTCCTAACACCTCTTTTTCTAGGTTTTATATTTTACACGCCCATTAACACACTCCAACCTCATTTAGTTTTACATGTATACTTTCATAACATTTTATCAGCTTCATCACTTCAAAATCAGGTCGCAATCACAACAGGTTGTGTGACGGAAACTCAATCATTCTAAACCATAGTCAAATTACCACAGATCAGTATTGTTTCTCAGCTACTTCACTTATCAGATTCCTCCTTGCTCTCTCTTGCCTTGTTTGCTGCTTCAAACTTCAAATCTACATACAAAAATCTTGTAAACACATGTGCAGACTATGATTGTTTTTAACAGACTTTCTCACCCAAAATAAAACCATAAGAACTCGTTCTTACCACTTGGTCCTTACCAGATCTGGTTCCTAAATAAATTCTTCCCCTTCCAATGGCCCAATTTCCTTTTAAAACTGTAGAAATCTGGCTCGAAACAGCCGCTGCTCTTAAATTTTGCCTCCCGCTCTCGTTGCCGATAGCTTCTCTCTCTCTCTCTCTATATATATATATCTCTAAATTTTTCTTTTGCTTTCCTCGATAATCACTCACCATACACATATATTTATAGGCGTGAGTCAAGCTCGTTTTTCACCCTTAAACTTTCTTAAATTTACAATTTTGTCATATTCTAGAGAATTCTCCAATTTTTCCTGATGCTTTTGTCATTTTTCTTTATTTACGATTCTGCCATTCTTATAAAAATATTTTATTGTCATTAATTATCCCTCAACTCTTATAATTTAAATTTATTCTCGATTCTTCAGGAAATTCTATAAAAATTAAATTTCATCTTAGAATACTTTAAAATCTTTTTTATTATTTCACAAAGGATGGTATATTAGTACAGGACACCATTCCGTACATGTGTACAACACAAACTCGAAAGAGGGTATTACACATGGTGAACAAAATTTATGTATTAAAATAATGAATGCTCCAAAACATTTCACCGCCATGTATTGATGAAACTTGTTCCCTGTATTCAGTATAAAGGCATGTGTACTCATCATTCAAGTGTCTCCAATTCTCAATGTGTAATTCTTTTCTCCATATGTAATTCTTTCCTCCCTTCTGTATTTTTTTCCTAAAATTTTAAAGAGATTAGTTTAATAAAATTTTTCTAATTTTGGTCCATATATGTTTTTCTCATATTAAAAGTTTTACAACATAAATTTTGTATCCACTATTTTATCCTTCATTACTTCTATTTCATTCAATACTATTTTTAATTTTAGATTCGTATTAAGAGTATAATAATATCGATTTTTGGTAACAGTAATATCAAAACCCTGCTGGTAATTGTGATTAATGGAATTAAGCGCGGTTGTGTGGAAGTAGGCATTGACACCTCAAGTGGGATCGCTTGTGACCATTTTTAATCGAAGTGGCGAATCCCCAGTCCACTTTTATTCTATGTACAATAGGGACATTCTTGTCCATACGTTCAATTTTGCATGGTGCATGCCACCACAACTTGCACAATCTTTAGGTAGATACCCCCACTTTAGGGCTGCCTATTCGGGACCACAAATGGAAAAGAAATCAGATTAGCTTAGATGCATTTATAAGCAGTCACTTTATATTAGGGGTGGGCACAAAAACATGGAACCGATCCGAACACTCTGATCCGGTCCGATCCGTAGGTGTTCGGATCGGATCACATGTTCAAAAGTAGGGTGTTCGAATCCTCACTTGTGAAAACACCATGTTTCACGGATCGGATCGGATCGGGGTATCCAAAATTGATCCGATCCGTGAACCCGTGAACAATGATACATACGTAATTTCATATGCCTCTATATAAAGTCCACGTAATTTGATGTTGGTAGCCGGCAAAGGAGATGTTGCACGTGTTTGATGTTGAGTAATTTGTATGAATGTTTACAAATTTTGGGAGATATGTATTACAATTCACGAAGGTACACCAACAAGATATCTCTATTTATCTTCTTATCATAAGTTGAAATTGAAAGTAGGTGTTCTGATCCGGTCCGATCCGCAAACTAGGTGTTCGGATCGGATCGGATCGGTTCCTTCTCCTTGATGGATCATGTTCGGATCCAAAAATGACGATCCGCGAAGTTATCATGTTCGGATCGGATCCGGTCGGAAGCGATCCGAACATGGTGTTGCCCACCCCTACTTTATATCAGCTCAAAAATTTACTTTATTGACGAGATGAAATTTACTTAGTGACATAATTATCATATTCAAATTAATAAGATTATAAATTTAAATCATATTTTTTTCCCTAAATTGTAATAGAGAAAAAATCATTTTAATATTGAGTTTAAGATGCAATCTATTTCTATTAAATGTAGTTCTTTTTTGACTTAATACAATTGATTTAAATTTTGAGATTAGAAAGCAAGATTTAAATTCACAATCTCAATGGAGTAAGTGGAAGAAGAATACTAGTGATGAACCTTAAATTGTGACACTTTGACATCAGCAAATCAGGAATATATTAATGCAACCATGTGAATAAAAGTTTCTTTTTTTATTTCCACATCGCAGGACAGGTGGGTGTCTGGACATGAAAACGAAAACGATGTTGAAAACGTTATTGGGTACATTCCAAGGACACTGTTTGCCCAATTAGGTGGCGGAGCAACCACCGCTGGATTCCAAGGATATTTGTGGTGGGTCACCGAATGACAGCAGCCTAGCAATTGAAAGTAGACATCTGCCAGATCGAAGCGACGTTTGAACTCAGGCTATTTTATCCTGCTTAAAGTCCTCCTGGTCCTAGATGATGAATTTTGTGATCAATTTCTGACGGGAAAATTCCTGATAACCACTCGTAATTTATTATTATTTTTTATATCTGTAATTTGAGATTTACTCAAAATACTACTTAACATTAATAAAAACATTGAAATATTCTTTGAAAATATGTGAAATGATAACAATACCTCTTATTGTTCTTGATTTTGTTGGATTGAAAATATTAATCTTTTTGACTTCAGGAATAAAAATGGAAAATGCAATGAAAATTAACCAAAATAATATTAAATAAAAATATAATAAATAAAATTAAAATATAAAAAAATATTATTAAATAAACAATATTAGAATTGAAAATAGATAAAAGAAAAAAAATTTCACTCTCTCTCTCTCTCTCTCTCTCTCTCTTCCCATCTTTTCTCTTTTCTGTCTCTTTCTCCGGTTGATGATGATAGTAGCAAAATGTTTCTATGATGGTAGCGTAGTCGGTTTAAAGATTTGGAATGAACCCATTGATGATGAACCCAAGTGTGAGGTTCATCGTTGAACGAAAGCTAAAAGGGTATTTTGATCATTTGATATAAAATTAAATAACAAATTTAGATAAAGAAAATAAAATTATAGATAGATCTCCACTGTGTATCACAATTGATGGATGGTGAAGATTAATTTGTATTAAAAACAAAAATTAAAAAATAAAAAAGTGAAATATTTTTAAAATTTTAAAAATAAGTAATCTGATCTCCACCGTCCATTAAGATTGATGAATGATTTAGAAACAATTTGTGTAAAAAACAAACATTAAAAAAAAAAATTCTTCTACAAGACAAAATTTTGGAGATCCAATCTCCATGGAGATCTCCATCAAAGAAATCTCCATGGATGTAGCTCCATTGCCGACTTATCTATCTAGTTTGATGAATGGTGGGATCTCCACATCCTATTTTGTTTTGTTTTGTTTTTGTTTTTTTTTTTAAATTAAATTTTAAATGTTTTTGAAAATTTTGGGCTATTTTTCTTCTTTTTTTTTTCTATTTTAATTTTATCGGTTTTGATTTTGTTGGATCTCTACCATCCATCTTAGAGATGGACGGTGGAAATCTATCTACCATTTTATTTTTTATTTTTAAAACTGTTTGTTTTAATTTATCTATATTAGTTTAAACTTTTTAAAATAATGGCATTTCAATAATTTTTTAAATTTAACAAGGGTATACAAAACATTTCTCTATATATGTTGATAAATGTGCACACATGATTTAACTCAAATCCTTATTATAAGTATGAATGATATTAGCATTAACCAAGTTATGATTGGTTGTTTTATATTTGTGAATGCTTTTACACTTACAAAAATTAAAGATAGGTTTGAAGTGTTTTTACCATAAGCAGCAAAGTACGTGCAAGTGTTTCTTGTAAAGATATCCTGCACTATCTTTTATTTTCTATTTATTTAAAAATATATTATTTATCATTATATATACAAACGCGGCTAAAAATGTAATAATATTGGTAGATATAATTTATCCATTAATTTAGGTTAATGTTTTATATTGATTTGGTTAAATTTAACATGATCAAATTAAAAAATTAAAGTGAAGTTGTTTAAAATAAAAAAAAAATGATAAAATTAAAAAATTTAAGTGAAGTTGTTTTCATAGATCGACAGAGCTAATATGGAGAAAGAGTGTCCTAAATTTCTTATAATATATGTTTGGAACTTCAAGTTGAAATTTAGTTGCCGTTTCAAAATAAATGAAAAAGCATTTTCTTTGATAAACTATCGAGCAAGATTAGGTATATTGTCTCATTGTATTCAAGTGACATGCTGATTAGTAAAAATATGATTTTATTTTTAAATACCATCAAAGATGTAGTGACTTAAATCTAGGACTAGTATAAATGAGCACTTATACAAGTAAACCATTTAAAGAATAATATTACATAATCTAAAAATTTATTCATTTCTTTAAAAAAAATGGTTCATCATAAATTAGAATAATTTGATAAATGATTTGTCCTAATAATATAATTCACTTATAATTCTATATTTTAGAGTTTATATGGTGAGAATTGATTACTTACCAATTATTAAATTAACTTTTAGATAAATTTTCCATATGCAATTATAATTTACTAAATGTTAAAATGTTTATATAATTGCCACAAGTTGAAACAAATCACTTGTAAACTGCTCACACATCCAGTGTCTAGTAAATATGCTAAGTTAAATTTGGATCTAGCCAAGTATCTTTGTTGGTGTGTGTAAAGATCAAAAGAGAGAAGCTGACATAGACCACCTACAGATTTCACATATTTTCTCCCCTTTTTTTTAGAGACAAGACCTCACTATTAATTTCCTGTATGATTCCTACGCTAAACTAGGGGTGCGCAAAAGAAATAAGAAAAAGAAGAAAAGAAGAAAGAAAGAAAGAAGAAAAAAGAAGAAGAATAAAATAAAGAAGGAAAAAGAAAAAGTAGACGAAGAGAGATGTCGGATGGAGGAGCAAGTCTGCCATACAGAGAAGATGTTAAATGGAGAAGGATTCCAATGGTGAAAGGTTGGAAAAGACAAAGTTATGTGTGTGTGTGTGTGTTTTTTTTTTTTTTTTTTTTTTTTTTTTTTCAGATTAAGTGTATTTTTGCCTAATTACATTGTCATTGGGACTCATATAAATAAATAATATATATATATATTGTATAAGATTGTTAGTCAAAACCAACTTATTATTAAAAATAAATACAAGATTACAAAAAAGAACAAGACGAAAAGCCCATACAAAAAAAAGAACCAACCAAAGAGGGAAAAACGATAAAGGGAAGAGATAGGCAATAGAATATTCAACCGCAATCAAAACTTTGCAAAACTATTTTTTGAGTAGAACATGACCAAAGGCAGAAGATAAGGAATGCCAGAGATTAACTGTAAAAGGACAATTGAGAAACAAATGCTCCAAACTCTCCTTTGTATCCTAACACAAATGACAACATGAAGACAAAATAAACCCACAACATTGTAAAGACAAATTAGTGGGCAATCTATTATGCATAATTCGCCAAACCAACATAGATCTTAACGAAAGAATGAAAGCATCCAAATATATCTTGCCCAATGAAGTTGAGGATGCAATGGAGATAACAAATTATAAACATCAATAATAGTCCCTTTCCCATCGCAAGAGAAGGTCTAGACTCTTAAATCAAAAGAAATATCAATAACCACTTGCTTAATATCATGAACTAAATTCGGGTGCATCTAACATACCGTAGGAGAGAAATGCCAACTATCATCCTAGTAAACATCTCTAATACATTTTGAGAGCGACCATTCTGAAAGAGGTAAATCAGAAATCCTATCCTGAAGAGGGTTATCCATTTAGGTTTCTAACCATAAATAAACTTTTGAATGATAGCTCACCAATCATTGAGACTCAAGCACCAGAAAGAGATAATGAGTTTTTATATTAGGCTAATGGAGGAAGAAAGATATCTTGCCCTAAGAAGAAGCACAAGATAAAGACATCTATTATGAAGAAACTTGAAAACAACATAATCCTCAGTCATGAATTTCAAAGTAAATTTTTTAAGTAAAGCATTATTAAGAACACGTAAATCACTTAAACCTCGACCTCACTCAAGCTTAGACCTATAGTAAACGTTCCAGGAAACTTGCACTGGTTTTTTCTTATCAATAAAGCTTGTTCAATAAAAATTCCTGATTGAGGAAGTAAGAGAGCGCAAAAGAGATGAAAGCCATTGATAAATTGAAAAGAGTGAAGAAACGAACTATAGATAACTAACTAAATAAGACAGAGTCTTCCAGCCATAAAAAGAGTAGAGCCCTCCCAAGAATGAAGCTTAAGACGGATTTTATCAACCAAAGACAAGAACCAATGTCTGCGGGGGGCACTATGAAAAAGAGGTACACCAAAATAAGTCATTGAAGATTCCCCTGTTTTCATAGCACTAAGCAAAAGGATACCTTCTAGAAGTGAAAAGTAAATTCCGTCTCCTAAGTGGTTACAAAATTTCTGTCAGTTAACCCATTCACTAGACAAATCCCTGTAAATTTTGAAAATCTTCATAAATTTTAAAAGCCTCAATGATAACCTTAATATTTGAAATTGAAGCTCGATAAATAAAAGGACGTCATATGCATATAAGAAATAAAGAGGAGATTGTATACCTCTCGAGCCAGAAATACTATGATGTAAGTAAGAAGAAACCAAATGGGAAAAATATCTACTCTGAAAATCCTCAGCAAGACAAAAAAATAAATGAGAGAGAAAGGATCTCCCTGACGAACTCCATGAAAGCAAGGAAAATATCCTTTCGGAGAACCATCAATGAGAATCAAGATTCTAGCAAACTTTAAAATAAGAGAGACTTAATTAGTAAAACTAGAGGAGAACCCAAAACATCTCAATACCTCTAATAAAAAGCCTTGTGAATGTCAACTTTTAAAGTCATTTGACCTCCATTAGTATTAGAAAAAAGACATTAAAACATTCGGAAGTCCTTGCAATACAATATCTAAATTGTCGGTTAGATATAAAACCATACTAATTCAGGAAGATTATACAGGCACAGATCAGACTCAATTGGTCTGTCAAAATTCGAGTGATAACCCTGAAAATGAAATTACGCAAAGAGATTGGACGATATTGATCCATTGATATAGCCTTAGGAGATTTGGGAATTAAAACAATGAAGTTCGAATTAATGCTCCAAAAGAGAATACCACTATGGAAAAAATCTTGAATAACATTAACCACATCCTGCCCAACGATATCTCAAGAATGAATGTAGAACCTGCCGGTAAACCCATCCGACCCAGAAGCACTCAATGGGTCCATAACAAAAACAATATCTCTCACTTTCTGGGCAGAAGGAACAAGAATAGGAGTGAAGTTTTCCTCTATTAAAACAAGTAAAGGTACATACTACTAAACCAATAACAGATTAGTGCTCAAATCATTAGACTGATGGATAAGATTCTGGTAATAGGAAACAACCTGATCAGCAATACCACGACGATTGAAAATAATATCATCTCCAATATGAAGAACTGATAAAGAATTCATCGCTTTTCTCATTTTTAAAAGAGAATGAAAGTAATTGGTGTTGCGATCCCCATCCTATAACCACTTCATATGACTTTTCTCACGAAGAAAAGTGTCTTGTTGCTTAAGAGCTACATCCAGCTTAGATAAAACATCAGTCTCCAACAAAAAAAGGAGTAAGAAAAACCCTCCAAACCAAGACGTTGCTGAATATGCATAACTTTATCTGTTGCTTGAGAGATGCGAAGAGAAAGATCCCCTAAAACCTCCCAATTCCACCTCTTTAAAGTAGACTTGACCAGTTTCTGTTTGCGAACAACAATACACATAAGAGAACTCGATAAAGAAATATTCCAAGTAGCCTTAACCAAATCCAAAAAAGTATCATATGATGTCTACATGCTTTAAAATCTCGGGACAAAGGATAATAACACAATAAGTTAACTCTCCAAAATTTTCCATCATTTTTGTCCTTTAACATTTTCTAAACTGCAATTCTATGTCAATCATCCCATCAAAAATTTTTTGCTTGATCAATATTGGATTATATCATATTTCATACAAACAAACAATTCCACATTGCTTTATAAAATTTAGGATAAATTTCATTTTAGTCCCTTTTTCTTATAACTATAAATTAAAAAAATGATCAAACTTTTCCTAAAGTTTTCATAAATACATCAACTTAGTCCCTCAAGTTAGACAACCGTTAGTCAAAGTTAACAAAGGTCGGGGTAATTTTGTCATTCAATAGTGTTATTTTAAGTTTAATCAAAATAAAATTAAAAATAAAGAAACTAATAAAACATTAAAATAAAAAGAAGATAGATCTCAAAGATGGACGATGAAGATTAAAAATATATAATTATTAAAGATAAATCCAAAAACTTAAAAAAAAAAAAAAAAAAGCAAAATGAAGTTTTAGATTCAACTCAGATTTTCAAACTTTGAAGGCTTAGGTTGTGAATCTAGATCTTCATCTAAAAAATATTCAATTATTAAAGGGAAAAAAAAATAAAAATTTTAAATATGTGAAAGATATGGTTAAAACTAGATCCTTTTTGAAGATCAAGTTCGAACCCAAATTTTCTTTGAAGATCTAGGTTTGAAACCAGATCTTCATTGATGATTTGGCTATTCAAGTCTTTAATGAAGATCTGGTTCAAAACCCAGATCTTTGATGAAGATTTGGTTTCGAGCAACCCAAATGAATAGTTCTTCATCAAGTTGAACTAAAAATAAAATAAAAAAAATCAAGGTGATGAAGAAGAAGAAGAAGAAAAAGAGGAATAGGGGAAAAAAATTCATATAAAATCTCTGGTTGAACTTCAACCATGAAGATTTGTAATGGAGATCCAATTTGATCTCCATTGGATGGATATTTTTTTTTTAATTCTTATTTTTTCTTTTTAATTTTTAAAATGGTTTTTTTATTAAGAAAAAAATTATTATATATATACATATGTTTTAATTTACAAATAGTGATTGTAAATTTATAATTGGTTTTAAATTTTTATTATTTTAAATTTTAGGTGATACATGTTGAATTTCTATTGGTTTATAAGTTAAAGTAAATTTGTGATTTTAGGATTAATTGATGGTGGGGGAAAACGGACTTTTTGTATTTGCTGTTAAATTTTGTGGTCAGAGAGACTAAGTTGATATATTTATGCACAAAACGTTCAGAAAGATTAGATCATTTTCTAATTTGTAGTTAAAAATTGATATTTTATCGAAATACAGAGATTAAAGTAAAATATATCCTAAAATTTAAAACGATAAAAAGCGAACCTTTACACTGCCCCTTTATAAGTCCCATTGATGAAGACCCAATGGCTCCTGCAAAAAATCCCACACCAAACTCTCAAACTCCAATGGAATCATCCTCAAAGTCAAAACACAACAAAACTAACTCCTCCGACAAACACAAAGAAACCCAGCTCTTGCTATTACCTGGCCTCCCCAACCACCTTGCACAGCGGTGCCTCTCTTCTCTCCCTCCTCCCCTCCTCTTCTCCATCTGCCGCTCGTGGCGGCGCCTCCTTTACTCTCCTTCTGTCCCTCCCTTCTTCTCTCTGTATGCCCTCCTCTTTCCCTCTCACTCCTCCACAAACTGCATAGAGTTCTTTTCACTAGACCCCTTCTCATCAACTTGGAGACCTCTCCCAACTCCTCCGCAAGATCCGCCTCTCCGCCTCCTCCACCGCCACCCATCTTTCTTATCAAGAAAACTACCCGTCCAATCTTTAACCGTTTCTAACAAACTTGTTCTCATCGCTGCCACCACCGACCACTTTGTCCCAGCACTGTCAAGCCCATTAGTATTCCAACCCGAGTCCAGTACCTGGCTCTCCGGCCCTCAGATGCCCAACGCTCGTCGGTGGTGCGCTGCTGGCTCTGTAGGTGGTGCAATCTACGTGGCAAGCGGAGTGGGGGCGCGTTACCAAAGAGAAATAGCCAGGTCAATGGAACAGTGGGACATGAAGAGTGAGAATTGGAGATGGGAGAAGAAAGCACAACTCAAAGATAGTAGGTTTAGTAGAGACGCAGTGGAGGCAGTTGGCTATAGAGGGAAGCTTTGCATGGTCAATGTCAAAGGTGTTCAAAATCTATACTTGTTATACTTTTTTTTTTTTTTTTAAATGATAGATGTCATGATTATTTCAAATCTTAAATACTATAATTGATTCTTTTTTATTGGTTTAAACTTTTGAGTATAATGATAACTAATATGATATCAAAGTTTAAAGCTCTTTGATTCAAACTTTTTCTCCCTCCTTTTATATTGATTTCTTATTATATATATTATTGTGGTTAAGGGATATTCAACATGTATTCAATATCTGTAATTTGTCTACGTTACACATGAGGGGATGTGTCATATGTTAACCTTAAATTTTAAATACTATGGTTAAACTCTTTTTTATTAGTTTAAATTTTTGAATTTGATGGTGACTATCAATATATATATTATAACGCTAGGCTTTCTAAATATTTTATTCAAATTTATACCCAAATATTGATGTGTCATGTGAGTTGTCAAATTCTATTAATTATTATATTATCTCATGATTTACAAGATTTTGACAACTAATATGCCACATCATTTGAACATGAATTTGAAAAAAATATTTGCAAAGCCTAATATTATTATATATACATATATATAGTAATTCTACTAGTAGTGCCTCCTAACTTTAAAAATTAGGATAAACCAATCAAATTCATCTATTGTATTTTCTCTCTTAAAACAAATTTTCTCTTTTATTTAATTCAAATGCAATGGATAAATTTGATTGGTTTGTCCTAACTTTAAAAAGTTAGAAACTATTAATGATAGAATTACACTATATATTATTATTATTATTATTATTATTACAATAAAAAATAGTGATAGATTGTGTCATTTGTTGGCATATATTATACCGTGTTTTTTTTTTTTTTTTTTAGCGTGATTTTTCTTTTTTTTTGTTGACTTTCATGTGGACCCTCTGACGGAAGGCAATGGAGCCAAAGAAGGTGCAATTTACGATGTTGCTACTGATGAGTGGAGGGAAATGCCCAAAGGAATGATTGCAGGGTGGAACGGGCCAGCAGCGTCGATGGAAGAGGAGGAGATGTACGTAGTGGATGAAGTGAGAGGCAATTTGAGCAAATATGATAGTGAAAGGGACCGGTGGGAGATGGTAATTGAGTTGGCTGAGCTAAGGTGTACAGAGCAAATTGCAGCGGCAAGAGGCAGAATCTGTGCGGTTTGTAGAAAAGGTGAGCGGATCGTGGTGGTGAACCTGGCAGTGAATCCGGCGAAGGTTTGGAGGGTAGAACCGCCGCGGGGATTTCAAGCTGTTGCTCTTCATGTATTGCCTAGGATGATTAGTCAATAAAACACTGGAATCGGATGATTAAGCAATTAGTTAAATAATTGCAAATACATTTCAGGTCATCTATCTGTAATGCAATGTGTTTAGTTGTTTTATGGTGATAAAAATCATGTTTTGGTCCTGTCAAAAAAATAAAAAATAAAAAATAAATAAATAATGTTTAATGCATCTCAAATATGGATTTTTTTTTTTAATTTTTCATAAAAAACTAACTTTTTTTTTTTTTTGTTATTTTTCAGATAATAGTATGAGGGACTCAAGTTATATGACGAATATGTAAATATAAATTAAAATTGAAGTTAGAAATTTATATTAGATCGAGGAGCCACTTCAATAAATTAACATTAATATTAAAAATAATTAAATTTATAGTAGTAAAATATGAAGTTTTCCTTTTGGTCAATTTTTAGTAGCTAGTCTTGAGTAGCCTCATAATAACTAAAAATAAAAATAAATAAAATACTTAATTAAATACATATGTATCTTACCATTTAAAAGAGTAGTTTTACTATTAGTACTTCATAGCTTAAAAAAATTAGGACAAACAAATCAAATTCATCTATTACAGAAGAGAGAATACAATAGATAAATTTTATTGGTTCGTCCTAATTTTAGTATTGATAGTAAAACCACTCCCACTTTAAAATCTCTAACTATGAAGTATAAGAAAAAAAATGAAACATCATTTTTACCAATTAATAATCCGTATAAAGGACATAAAACTTAAATTTTAATTTGTGATTATAATGTAATTGTTGGCAATCAAATTATAAATTTCATATTCAAATTAGAAATTTAGCTTTTGCTAGAGATTAAATTTAAACAAATATAACGTAATATATATTTTTAAACAAAGAAGCTTTTTTATATCACTTTGTTGGTTACAAATATATATAAATTACATGAACAAACAAAAAATAAAAAATAAAAAATAAAATAATGATTAAATATTAAGAAATTAGATATAGTAAATTAAAATTTAAAGTATTAGGGTACACTGATTTGGTTTTTAAAGTCCAGTAAGAGATATTAACATAATATTTCATTAAAAATCATAAATAAATTATCATTTATTTTTATGATATCTCATTTTAATTATTATTATTATTATTATATAGATTCAAACAAATAGCTGAAATTAAAATAAAGAAAATGATAGAAATTAAATTTTAATAGAGATAAGTATAAAAAAATTATAATTAATGAAAAGATTAATCTACAAATTTTCTTTATAACTAATATATGTAAGATTATATATTAAACATTTAATAGGAAATTTGAAATGGAAAAAAAATATATATATATATAGCTATTGAAAATATTTAAAAATCCAGGAGCACCTATCCCTCCTAGTACTACACTGGTCCGCTGGTGATGATATGGCAAATTAGAATACTTAACATTATAAATTGTACAGTGATCTAAAAAAATTATAAACTGTATGGATAGCAACATCAATAGTCTTTGTTAGGCATAAGTAATCTTTTTTTTTTTTTTTAATAAACTAAATCAGAATTCATTAATTACTAGGAACTAGGAAAGATATAATAGAGACTAACATCCAAAACTAAATAAGACAACAATTTTTTGAATGGAAAATTCTGACCAATTCTTGGGTTTTGGTGCAAAAAATTTTATATTTCCAAGAAACTTCAAAGATTTAGTTGGAATTAATTGTTGAATTACAAAGGGGTACGTCGGTATGTTTAATAGTTTATATGTATATATAATTAATAGTAAAAAATTATCATAATAAAAGATTATATGATTTTTATTTTTATTAAATTATAATATTAGTTTTATATTATAAATAATTTCAAAATAACTAAATAATAAAAAAATAATTTATACAGTGCAGCAAGTCAAGACTACATAATTCCCACCAATTTGCTGGGATTTCATAGTCCTGGCAAGCCAGAACTACACATGGCCCTGCTTGCGTTAGAACTGGTTTAAGCCAGTCCTATCTCAAGTTCCAAACAGTGGGTTGGGGTTGGAAACCCGGTCCTACTCCCTTATATAGTGCGCCAAACTAGAAAAAATAATATATTACAAATTTTGGATGATTATTCAATAATTTATCACATTTTTAGTGTATATATTTTGAACTTAGCAATATGATGCCAAAAATTACAAATTACTAGTAAGACAAGGGTACGAACACTTAACACTAGTGGTTGTGCCTCCCTTCCAATTTACTAAGGTGATGGGGAACAATTTTCACCAAAAGATTTTTATAAATTTTTATAAATAATTTTTTCTCTTTATTGTGAGAGTTGATATTCGAGTTGTATGAATAATTATTAAGACAAAGAGTTAAATAATTATTTTATTTTAAAATATCAAGATTATGCTAATCTTATGAAATCAAACACTACTAGTGATCATCATAAACTTGCACAAACCATCTACTACAAATTGATTAACATAAAATAAACATTAAGACATATATAGGATCTCAAAGACCAATAATAACATGGATGAGTGCTTACTTTTTAGCACTTATGGATCATTTTTAGTATCACCCTTACGTGATTAGTAATTTGAGTTTTAATAACAATAAAATAAGAGCATAAACAGACGTGCTGCCACATCAAACTTGATTTTCGTGTAAGACTTAGTAAGTCTCGAAGGAACAAAAATTAACTTTCGAAGAGAGAGACTTCATAAGTCTTAATTATCTATTTTTTCTGTTACAAGATCTTTAAGTTTTTCCTTTAGATCTTAAGTTTTTTTAATCTAGATTCCAGTTTTCTTCTTATCATTTTCTTGGTTTCAATTTTTAATTCAAACAATCTTACAAATCCAACCCAAAAATAACCGAAAAAATAACTCTATTACATTTTCATTCTCTAAACTCCAAAAGCATGTAACAAAGAAATTACTGCTTGGTGCAATCAGTTGCTTTAAACGAGAGAGTCCCCTTCTTAGTATCATATCCAACCAAGAAGTTCATCCGATGCCAGTACCCATATATTGAATGTCTTCCCCATCCCTTAAAAGAGCAGCAAACAACATTATCACTGACTGGAATGAAAAGGTGCATAGGATTCAATTTCACTTCTGCACCTCACTGACTGGAATGAAAAGGTGCATAGGATTCAATTTCACTTCTGCACCTTTAAATTTAACTGTGACGTCCGGGACCTTGAAGTTACTAGTAGAATTATAGCAAAGATCAAGGAATCCATCGGGGTCACTAACTGGTTTTGCATCGATCTCGTGAGACATTGCTGAAAGCAACTCTGAAGCTTTATTTTTTGGCAGGTATGTCAAGGTGGTGCCTGAATCAATGATTATGTTGCCCTTAAAGCCAAGGATCTAGAAATCGGATTTCCTTGTTTGCGACACTGATTGATTGAAGTGTTAGAGTATATAAGGAGCCATCTAAAGTCAAAGGAGTTGAAACCGCCCCAGTACCAGAAACAACGGCTGCGCTTCCAAAATTGAGTTTGCTTGTATGTGTAGTAGTAGAACCAAATGGAGTCAAGCAAAAGGAGAATTTTCCATCAATTGAAGATCCCATTTGTGTGATAAGCGAAACAGATCCGTGACCAAGACCAACTATTCCTGAGGCTCCACCATTGTGGTGTCCACAACCAAATATGGTTTTTGGAAAAGCCACTGGCCTGCCAGTTGTTGAACCTAAAGTGACTGTGTCAACAGCAATCTTTCCAAACGAGTATGATCCATCACCATACTTGATGGAATATGTGCAGTTACCAGAAGAACAACTTGAGAGGATCTTACACTGACTTGAGGAGCAATCAATGTCTCTGCAAGTGGAGAAGCCATTAGGTTTGAAGAGTGGAGACTTGTGCTTAAAACAATCACTTCAAGGGTCGCACAGTAGTGTTCATATAAGATCACTGCCTGTATCAGCGAGGCCTAGAATCCTTGTTTACAGTGCCCTATTGATATTTCAACCAGGTACGCAATACCAGAGTCGGCGATTATATGGGCTTGGGCTGCATTTGGAGACATGTGTGTAGGACGGTGGAGATTGCTGATTGAACGACGCAGATCTTTTGTGACTCGTTGGTAGGGGGTTTCGAGAGGATTATACAAGGGAGATTTTGGGGAGTCACGATGGATCAGTTCGACATTGAAGCCAACCTTTTGAGCTTCTGTGAGAGAGGAACAGAAGAGACATAGAATGGAGAGAGTGAAAAGGTTGATTGCAAAAGCAGCCATTGTTGATACACAAAGAGAGATAGAAATCGAGAAGTTGTAATATGTTAGTAGGGTTCAGGTGGTTATACAGGGATGAAAAGAGAGAAATGGAATGATCTAATTAAGGTCATGAAATTAAGCCAATGACGATGCAATTTCCTTTTTTAATTTTCTTTTCTTTTTTTTTTTTCCTTTTTTTAAAACAAATTTCCTTGTATTTATTGACTCTCATACATACACATATATAGTGATTTTACTATCAATACCTCTTAACTTTAAAAAGTTAAAAAAAAACTAATTAAATTCATCTATTATATTTGAATTAAGTAGGTGAGAGAATACAATAGACAAGTTTAATTGGTTCGTTCTAATTTTTTAAAACTAGGAGGTATTAATAGTAAAATTAATATACATATGTATATATACATATATATACATATATATATACAGAACATTTATGATCGGTGTTTTCTAACTTTAAATTGAATAGGAGAAAAAATTTATGTTCCTCGATCCTGCCCTATATTATTATTATTATAATGATAATAATAATAATAATAATTCTATTGCCAGTGTCTTTAAAGTTAAGACGAACCAATCAAATTCATTTATTGCATTTGAATTAACTATAAAAGAGAATTTATTTTAGAAGAGATAATGTAAATATATATAAAGACAATTTATTTTAGGAGAGAGAATGTATATATATTTTCTCCTCTAAAACAAATTCTCTTTTCTATTTAATTTAAATACAATAAATAAATTGATTAGTTTGTCATAACTTTTTAAAATTAGAGGCATTGATCATAGAATTATTCTATATATATACTTGTATGCGTGCGCACGTACTTGCATGCGTGCGTCTATACATACATACATACATATATACATATATGTACGTGTGTGTGCACACGTGCATGTGTCTATACATACATGCATACATATAAGGGTCATCTATAGGGTACCTGAGTATGAATATACTTGACATCGATTACATTTGAAAATTATTGATTGTATTTGTTATATCTAATTACATATTTATTATACCTTATTACAACTAAATGAATCAGATCAAACTTCAATCAGTCATATGTAATATAATAATTATGTAATCCGATATAATAATTACGTAATCCGGTATAATAAATAAAATCAATAATTATTATAATGTAATCAGTCATTTGTACAAACCCAATGCATTTTAAAATGTGCCATATATATAAATTTGCAAAAAAAATTTGAAAATTTTCCATATGTTAATTTTGTATTGTGCATAATCAATTGATTAAGTATATATACGTGTGTGTATTTATGTCATGCATGTGCCCTTGAGGATTATTCAGATTTTGAATAACTCTCAAATACGTAATTTACCATACCAAATCCCTAAAAGTTAAACACTATCAATATCAAACAACACCGTCGACCTCTCATTTTTCAGTTTCGTTTTCTTCTTCACTCTCTAGTCTTTCCCCTTGCCTCTCAGGCGACACCGACCAACCAAAGAACAAGAACCTAGAGAGAGGACAATCTTTGTATATTGTAGTTAATTGCAAAGCAAAATTTGGAAATGTCCTACCTGCAATGGTTTATTTACAAATATGATTAAATTTTGGATTTGATAGCAATTCCCTACATCAAAACTGTGGATAAAATGTAAAAGATTTTCTGTCCCAAACGTAGTTTTATATCTGGAAGTATATATCAACTCTGTTGAAAAGTAATTTGCAATCTTGATTGGTTGTAGCTGGCATGATATTTTCCAAGAAAAATAAATGTTGATGGGCTCTATGTCAGTTAATCTTTTTGGTTTCTCAAGCACTTGTATTGAAACTATAAGTGTCTTAAATATTTCTCTAGAATGTTCATTTGCTTCATATAAAATGGTTGATGTACTTTGTAATGTGAAGTATTATCAAAAAAATATAGCAAGTAATAAAAGGCAGTTACAGTTCTGCAAGTAACCATTTGTTCTACTTAAACTTTTCATTTTCTCCTAATTTCTTACAACTCCTACATTTGCACCCAACAAATTTGGTATCAGAGCTTGTGTTTACACCAGTCCAAAAAAAATCCATTTTTTCCCATCCTGTATCAATATGACTTCAACACAAATTCATTCTCTATTTTCGTATTCTCCAAGTTAAGTGCCAATCTTTGATGGAGAACATTACGAATATTGGAGTAGTCAAATGCAAACATTTTTTATCTCCCAAGATCTTTGGGATATCATTGAAGATGGATATCCTGAATTACCAGAGACAGAGACAGCTACAGAGACAGAAACTTCAGCAAGAAATAGACAAGCCATTGAAAGGCAATACAAAGAAAATAGAAAGAGAGATGCATCAGCTCTTCGATACATTCAGCAAGGAGTTAGCAAATCAATATTTCCCAGAATTTTTGGAGTAAAAAATGCCAAATCTGCTTGGGAAATATCGAAGGTGGAGTTTGAAGGTTCTGAAAAAGCAATCTCCTTGAAGCTGCAATCTTTGTGGAAAGATTTTGATAATTTGGCAATGAAAGAAAGTGAGTGATTTCTCTTCACGAGTTGCAGAGATTGTTAATCAAATAAGGAGCTGTGGTGATACCATTCAAGAGAAGAGAGTTGTGGAAAAAGTCCTTAGAAGTCTTCCTTCAAAGTTTGACCACGCAGCTGCTGCTATTGAAGAATCTAAGGACTTATCCAAGATGACAATGTATGAGCTAACTGGATCGCTTCTTGCACACGAGCAACGAATCAACCGTTCTTCAAATAGTCAGCCTGTTGAGCAAGCTTTTCAGTCAAAACTCAAATTTATAGATAGAAGGGCTAGCAGACATGACCAAGAAAGAAATGGAGGCTCATTTCAGAAAAAAGGCCAGTTTGGAAAAGGGAAAAGAGTTGACAATCACAGCAAATGGAAAGATTTAGGAGGAAATTCGCAGCAAACTTTTGGCAATTCTCATTCTCAATGCATCATTTGTAAAAGAACTAATCATGAATCAAAAGATTGCAGGTATAGATGCAAAAGATGTAGAATCCCAAATCACTCTCTAAGAGATTGCTAGCATCAAAATAAAAAAGACCATAGAAGTGAGGCAAATTTTACTAAAGAAAGTGATGAAGAGCACTTATTTTATTCTTGCATGAGTGCCGACCATGAAGTCTCAAGTCTTTGGTACTTGGATCGCGGATGTAGCAACCATATGACAGGAAATCTCGACATCTTTGTGGAACTTGACTCAGGGTTCACTTCTCAAGTAAAACTCGGAGACGGGAAGTTACAAAATGCTGAAGGTAAAGGCACTATTGCTGTCTACACTAGAGGAGGTAACAGAAAACTCATTAATGATGTTCTTTATGTGCCTAGTCTCACTCATAATCTCTTAAGTGTTGGACAACTCATTCAAAAAGATTATTCTGTTCATTTTGATGTTGGAAAATGCAGAATTTTTGATAAGAAAAATAATCTCACAGTAGCAACTGTTGAAATGTCAAAAAGCAAAGTTTTCCCACTTATGTTGCCATTTGATGAGAAATTTGCATTGAAAGCTGTAAGTGCAGATTTGTCTTCTCTTTGGCATCTAAGGTATGGTTATTTGAACAATAGGGGGCTGCATTTACTCAAAGAAAAGAATATGGTTATTGGCCTACGTGAGATTAAAAAAAGTGGAAAAGTGTGTGAAGGTTGTATATATGGAAAAATGCATAAACTTCCATTTCCTAAAACTTCATGGAGAGCAAAAGAACCATTGGAGCTAGTGCATTCTGATATTTGCGGTCCAATGAGAACACCTTCTCTTGGAAGCAAACGATATTTCATTCTTTTCATTGATGATTACAGTAGAATGATGTGGATTTATTTTTTGAATGAAAAATCGGAAGCTTTCACAACTTTTCTTCAGTTTAAAGCTCTTGCAGAAAGGCAAAGTGGACATCTCATAAAGACGTTGAGAACAGATCGCGGTGGTGAATTCATCTACACTCCCTTCATGAATTTCTGCAAAGAAAATGGCATCAAAAGACAGCTGACTGTTAGTAGAAACCCACAGCAGAACGGTGTGGCGGAACGAAAAAATCGTACAATCGTAGAGATGGCAAGAAGTATGCTAAAAGGTAAGAGTCTTCCTAACAACTTGTGGGCTGAGGCAGTTCATACCGCAGTTTACATACTGAATCGTTCTCCAACAAAGGCTGTGAGGAACCAAACTCCTTTTGAAGCCTGGAACAAACGAAAACCTGTGGTGGATCATCTCAGAATTTTTGGCAGCATTGCATATGCACTTATTTCATCTCAAAAAAGAGAAAAGTTTAATGAGAAAGGGGAGAAATATTTGTTCATCGGCTATAGTGATGAGTCTAAAGGATATTGATTGTTAAATCCTTTGACGAATCAACTAATAGTATCTCGAGATGTTATCTTTGATGAAAGTGCAGTATGGGAGTGGAAGAACAAGCAGATTTCATATTGCCAATCATTTGAAACTGATGTACCATCAACATCACAGGCTGATCCTTCTCAAACCAACAGCTTAGAGCAAAATTTTGCCTCAAGTCCATCAAGAGCTGTAGCTGAAATTGATTCAGAAAGTCTTCCAAGAAAGGTTTGTTCACTTAGACAAATTTATGACTCATGTGATGTTGCTTTGTTTTCTTGTGAACCTCAGTCATTTGTAGAAGCCTCAAAAGATAAAGCTTGGATTGATGCAATGAATGAAGAAATGTCCATGATTGAGAAGAACAAAACATGGAAGCTTGTTGACTTGCCACAAGGGAAGGAGACAATTGGGTTAAAATGGATTTACAAGATAAAGTACAAAGAAGATGGTTCAATCCAAAAATGAGCAAATTACAATTTACCCCCCTCGTTGAAACGCATTCACGGACGGAGCAATAGTTTCAGTATTATTACAATTTACCCCCCTACCGTTAATATTCATCCGTTATAAGAGGGGTAAATTTGTCTTTTTAACCTTATTTTTAATTTTTTAAGATAAGTTTTAAAATAATTTAAATAAAAAAAAATTTAATCAGATCTCCACCGTCCATCTTGAGATGGACGGTAGAGATCAATTTAAGAAAATGAAAACAAATTAAATAAAATTCAAATATTAACCAAAAATCCAACATCAACCTATCATTCTCATCATCAATCCAAATAATCATCAATTAAAAAAATAAAATCAACCCAAACAATCACCACTTCAATCCAATCAACAACCAAAAATCATCAACCCAAACAATCATCAGTTCAATCTTCAATCCAATCAACAACCAAAAATCCAACATCAACCTATCATTCTCATCATCAACCCAAACAATAACCAGTTAAAAAAATAAAATCATCAACCCAAACAATCACAAATAATAAAAAAAAAAAGAAAAAAATTAAAAAAAAAATTCTGATTCTGGGTTCGCGTGAACCCAGAAACTGGGTTCGTCTGGGTTCGCGTGAACCCAAATCGAACCCAGATCTGGGTTCCCGAACCCAGATTCTGGGTTCGCACGAACCCAGTTCTGGGTTCGTCTGGGTTCGCGTGAACCCAGATCAAACCCAGATCTGGGTTCGCACGAACCTAGATCTGGGTTCCCGAACCCAGATTCTGGGTTCGCACGAACCCAGTTCTGGGTGCGCGAACCCAGTTCTGGGTTGGTCTGGGTTCGCGTGAACCCAGTTCAGAATCTGGGTTCGTGAACCCAGATTTCTGGGTTCGCGTGAACCCATAATCTGGGTTCACGAACCCAGATCGTGAACCCAGATCTGGGTTCATTCGCATGAACCCAGATCGGGTTCGAGGAAGAAAAGAAGAAGAATAGCAGAAGAAGAAGGTGAAGCGGAAGAAAAGAAGAAGAAGATGAAGCGGAAGAAGAGAAGAAGAATAGCAGAAGAAGAAGATGAAGCGGAACAAGAGAAGAAGAAGAAGAATAGTAGAAGAAGAGAAGAAGAAGAAGAAGAACCCAGATCGGGTTTGAAGAAGAAGAAGAAAGGGAAGAAGAGAGAGAGAGAGAGTCTGTGAGAGGAAGAGAAGCCAAAGAAGAGAGAGAGAGTCTGATGAGAGGAAGAGAGAGAATTTATATATAGGAGGGTAATTTCGTCTTTTCACTGATTTGATACTGTTCACCGTTAAATATAACAGAACCTTACTAACGGTAGGGGAGTAAATTGCAATAATACTAAAACTATTGCTCCGTTCGTGAATGCGTTTCAACGAGGGGGGTAAATTGTAATTTGCTCATCCAAAAATACAAAGCAAGGCTAGTTGCTAAAGGCTATTCTCAGCTGCTTGGTATTGATTTTACAGAAACTTTTGCTCCGGTTGCAAGAATGGAGACGATACGAACTGTTTTAGCTTTGGCAGCACAATTGGAGCAGAATGTGTTTCAGCTGGATGTAAAATCAGCCTTTTTAAATGGAGAGATCGAAGAAGAAGTTTATGTGGAGCAACCCGAAGGTTACAAGGTGCAAGGAAAAGAAGAAAAAGTCTATCGGCTTTATAAGGCGTTGTATGGCTTGAAGCAAGCACCGCGTGCTTGGAATAGCAAGATTGATGGCTATTTCACTCAAAATGGGTTCTGTAGAAGTTCAAGTGAACCTTCTCTTTATGTCAAGAAACATGGAGCTGATTTTCTTGTGTTGTGCCTATATGTTGATGATTTAATTTACTTTGGCACTAGCATGAGAATGGTGGAAAATTTCAAGAAGCATATGATGAAAGAGTTTGAGATGACTGACTTAGGCTTATTGAAGTATTTTCTTGGCATTCAAGTGAAGCAAGATAAAGGCAAAATTATTCTTTCTCAAGAAAAATACACCGAAGATTTGTTGAAAAAATTTCATATGAGCCAATGCAAGCCGGTTCCCACTCCAATGGCTCTTAATGAGAAGTTGCAGCAGAATGATGGTGATGAAAAAGCAGATGCTAGTTTGTACAGAAGCTTAGTTGGGTCTTTAATGTATCTGACTAACTCAAGACCTGACATCATGCATTCTGTAAGTGTTGTTTCCAGATTTATGCAGGAACCAAGCAAGATTCATTTTGCAGCAGCCAAGAGAATCTTAAGGTGTCTTCAAGGGACAAAGAAGCAAGGTCTCAAATATGAAAAGGAAGATAATTGTAAGCTTGTTGGCTTTACTGACAGTGATTGGGCAGGGTCTCTTGATGATCGAAAGAGTACCTCAGGATATATTTTTTGTTTGGGATCAAATGTGACTTCATGGTGTTCCAGAAAGCAAAAATCTGTAGCTTTATCTTCAGCTGAGGCAGAGTATATTGCTGCTACAGATTCTGCATGTGAAGCTGTGTGGTTGAGAAGAATTCTTAAAGATTTGTACTTTGAGCAAAAGGATCCAACAACAATTCATTGTGACAACATGTCAGCAATAGCAATGACAAAGAATCCGGTCTTTCATGCCCGATCAAAACATATAGAGCTACGTCATCACTTCATCAGAGATTTAGTTAGCAAAGGAGAAGTCGTTATGAAATTTATCGGCACCAATGATCAGCCAGCTGACATCCTAACAAACGCAATTACTTTGGAGAAATTTGAGAAGTTCAAGTCTCAACTCAAGATTACAAATTAAGTGGGGGTGTTGAAAAGTAATTTGCAATCTTGATTGGTTGTAGCTGGCATGATATTTTCCAAGAAAAATAAATGTTGATGGGCTCTATGTCAGTTAATCTTTTTGGTTTCTCAAGCACTTGTATTGAAACTATAAGTGTCTTAAATATTTCTCTAGAATGTTCATTTGCTTCATATAAAATTGTTGATGTACTTTGTAATGTGAAGTATTATAAAAAAAAATTATAGCAAGTAATAAAAGGCAGTTGCAGTTCTGCAAGTAACCATTTGTTCTACTTAAACTTTTCATTTTCTCCTAATTTCTTACAACTCCTACATTTGCACCCAACAAACTCATGATGGTAGAAGAAGTGAAGCTTTTAAAAAACACGATCAAGTCCGTTTGCTTGGAGGGTTTTTGGGCACTCAAATTGAAGGTTATGAATATGTTTCAGTTGAGGATGACCTCTCCAACAAAAGCACTTTGCTTCTGCAATATAATCCCATTTATGAAAAGGTTCCTGTGCTCTTACGCAATAATGGAAAATCAAGAGCACAATCATCATTTTTTAAAAAAAAATTGCAGAGCCATCAACTATTCTTGAATCTTGAATATATAAACGAGATATGGAAGTCCAATCCTTTACTGCCTGAAGATAGCTATGAAAAGCCATGGCACGTTTCTGGGCCAAATTTGTTGATGATAAGGTAATCGTATCATCTTTTTATGAAAGAACCCTTCCGTATGGTTTTCAAAATCTCTTAAAACTGTTTTAGAAATCTAAAAGCAGTAAAAAAAAAAAAAAAAAAAGGGTATTGTTTTGTTAAAAAATAAAATTTAGTTTTTTCATTAACTCAAATAAAATTCAGAAACCATTTTAAAATTTTTTTATGCATATTTTCTAAAAACAGGACTAAAAAACAAATAGGCTTCTATTTATTTATCTGTGATACTATAGTACATGAATTACGTTGCCTTATCTATCTAAATCTAATAATACATATGCCTATAAATAGGTTACTTATAATTTTATAATTTAATATAAAAGAGTCCTTTTAATTATTTTGCACCTAGAAAATGATGGCACAAAAGAAATGCCTTGGAACCTTTAAAAAAAAAAGAAAGCAAGACAGAAATACCTTGTAATGTTGTACGGTTATAAAAACCCGACATTAATACCTTACAAAATATTGTAAAGGAGGAATTTTAGTTACAAATTATTTAAAAACCTTATTTATAAGAAAATTACGAGAAAAAAAATTAAATGTTATCAAATTAAACACAACAAAGTAGATTTTAAGTACTTTTTCTAAGAAAAAACTGGTTTTTAAGAAAATAAACACAACAATAATATGAATGAAACAATTAGAAATGAAACTTAAAAAGTTGCCATCCAAAGCGGCTTAATATTAGGAAACGCTTATTTTATCTAATAGTATAGTTACACCCTCATTAGACAAAAGAAAGAAAATTGATATTGAAATTTGTCATGAGACACATTCTCGGCTCTTAAAATTCCATTTTCAGTTTCACATCCAATTCATTTTCCAAAACTATATCTAAGAACAATACTAGATTAAAGAACTTCAAATATTGAAAAATATATTCCCCAGTTATGCACTAATACATGTAATTTATTTTGCTTTGTTTGTAGGTTCTTCGGTTTTAGGTGCATATATGAAGAAAGGGAAAGAGCAAGAGGAAGCCGCACTTGGAGAACTTGAAATATCTTGAAGAAGAGCTCAAAGGGAAGACGTTTTTGTTGGAGGAAATTAAGTATTGGATTTTTAGACCTTGTGTTGGGTTGGCTTACCATCTATGTAAATGTACTTGAAGAAGCAGTTGGACTCAAAATGATAATTGAAAAGAGATTTCCTTGTTTGTTTAAATGGATGCAAGAGCAAGACTTCTCAGATCTTCCTTTAATCATGTTTCATGCCCTTACCGTCAAAAGTGCTTCTTAAATGAACTGGTTCTATATGATGTCATAGGAAAAATTTTCTAGTGGGATTTGGACCATTTTCTAATTAGATCTCACATAATTAAGCTTTTTAAAAATTTTGTGATAACTGATTTTGGTCGATAATGTGTACTTAATAGTCAGCTATAAAGTTAATACATATCTAAGAAAATGATGAGATTCGGAGAAAATTGATGCTCTTGATAATGGCTTTGTGTATGTGATATGCAAATTACAATATTATATTCAGAACTACATGAAAATAATATGTTGAACGTGTATTAACATGTTAATCACTCCTCACTCCTTTTGATATCACTCCTCACTCCTTTTGATTTCTTTTCTTGCTCTTTTTCTTTGATATTTGTATTTCTCTTGTAGATCAACACTCTATGTCTTTACACAACAACACGTGTAAAAATCACAGTTGTACAACTCAACGAGTAGAGGTCCAACTACTTGTCGAGAACTTAGTTAGTAGGGTTTTGTTGACCCGAGAACCCTCAAATCGGGGGTTTCAGTCAACTCATAGAGGAATCAGTGGTTGGAATTGTCCTATTTGGCGCACTCATAGAGAACGGCAAAGTTGTGATAAGGATAGACATGGTTGGCTGGCTTTGCTCGCTCCAAGAGATGATGTAAGGATGGGGACAACAGAGATGAGAAGGAGAGTTTTGGTGGAGCGCCTGGTTTAGGTATGGTTTGACTAAGTTGGAGATTGAAGAAGGATTGGTGCGATTTCAGTTATAGCTTTCAAAGCCTTTTTTTTTTTATCCCAATATCGAGGTCCCAAATAGTGTTATTTTGAACTCTCCAAAACGACGATGTTTTGGCTTTTTAAAATTTTCATTGATTTAAAACCCAGAATAGCATCATTTTGGGAACACAAAACGACGCTTTTGAGTCTTCATTATAAAAACAAAATCAAACCTAGCAACCCTAATTAAATTAAATTCAATCAAATCCCCTTCATCTCTCTCCCACTCACAGCTGCTGCTATTTCATCTCTTTCCCCCATTGCACACCTTTGTTGCTTCTTCTGCATCTTTGTTGGCACCGAATCCTCATGTTCTTGGTCGGTAACATCTCCCTCAACAATCTTATTTCTCATTCATCCAGGTCATTGGCACCACCACCCCCTTTTTCACTGTCATTGGCAATATCTCCCTCTTAGAGCTTCACAAGTTCATTGTTCTCACTTAGATTTTATAGATTGTTTGTCATTTTTGTTGGATTGTGTAATATTTATTTGATTCTTTTACAGGATTGTTTGTATATAAAGCTGGAGTGGCCAAATAGCCGATTACTTGCAACTCGTTAGGTCATCGACCAACTAACAAATAGCGAGTTCTGGAACATTATTGGTGATAATAAAAAATTAATGAACTTAAATTGAAAGACGCTAAATATATTACATTGATATAGTTTGATAATAAAACTGATTTAAATAGGGTACTGATTGTAGTAAATTTTATAATTTTCTCCAATAGAAATAATCATGATTTAGATACTTTCAAGGAAAAGTGGAACAATCCACAGAATATGACATGAACCAGAGTGTTTAACTAGATTTTGGATGCTCGGGGGCCAGGAACAGAAGAAATATATATTATCATAACAAATAAAGGGTTAATGACACATGTAACAAACTATTGTATTAAGGGTTGAATTTTTGTAGACATAAAGTTCAATTGATTTCACTTAAAAGTACAGTAATAATACTCCTTCCCCAAAAGAAAAGCATTTCAAATATTTATTCCAAATGATGCCCAAACTAATTTAAAACTCTCTTATCACTTATTAGGAAAAAGGTTACAAGCAACTAACTATGCATTACATTCGAGAAATCACGTAAGTTGGCTTAATATTAGAGAATGTTATTCAATTTGCTCCAATAGTAATAATAATGATCTAGATACTTTCAAAAAAAAGTTCAACAATCCACAGAATATGACGTGAACCAGAGTGTTTAACCCGATTGTGGATGCTCAGGGGCCAGGAATAGAAAAAATATAAATTATCATAACAAATAGAGGGTTAATAACACATGTAACAAACTTTTGTATTAAAGGATGAGCTTTTGTAGACATAAAGTTCAATTGATCTCATCACTTAAAAGTATTACTTTCCCCAAAAGAAAAGCATATCAACTATTTATTCCAAATGATGCCCTAATTAATTTAAAACTATTTTTTTTACTTGTCAGTGAAAAGGTTACAAGCAGCTAACTATGAATTACATTCGAGAAATCACATAATTTGGCTTAATGTTAGAGAACGTTTATTCAACCTAACAATTTTTGAGCTTCAAGCACTTACATTGCAGATGGTATTATAAAATAATAATAATACAATTATTAAACTAGATGTAAACTTGTAGCCATCAAAAATAAATAATAAAAATAAAACACATAATTAAAAAAAAGAAGAAGGAAGACTTATATAAAACGGAAGAGCTCTATACAAACAAAGGAACAATTAGAACATTAACCAAAATAATGCCAAAAAAAGAGACAAAGTCATACATAGAGAAACAAAATATTCCAATTGGGCATTGGCAACTTAACAAGATAACAAGCTAAACGGGACAACGATGAAGACGGCAAATTCTAAATGCTTTTATTCGTGTTTTAAAAAAGAAGTTTAAGTTTGTGGATGAACTGATCATAACTTGATATTCTAGAAAGTTTTGTATTTGAACCCAACTCAAATAATATTTGAATCTACATATGTGTATCGTGTTCCATAAGCGCATATGCATCTTGGGCGAGAACCATGTGACAAACTTGTCAGCATCGTAGCTTATCTACAAACATAAATTTCAGAATTTAGTTGGTTCTGACTGACCAATCGGCTCCCCATAATAATTCCTGCAAAGAAAGTTAATTTAATGTCTATTTCAAAAAAAAAAAAAAAGTTAAGTTAATATCAAAAATCCATACTGCTCCAGTGATCGGCCTTGTCACAAATAGATGTACTATCTTGTTTGACGAGTAACCCAACCGAAATTATCCTTAAAAAATGCCGGCTTTTGTCAAAGAATAACAAATGCAAACATGTCAAAAATACAAATATCTTATACATGTGGTTCTCATTACATCAGTGTTGAACTACGAGTGTAGGTTTCCAAAAAGCATCGGACATATTTCATCGATTAAGAAGTTGGGTCGGTTTTTAAGAAATGTCTTATTTACTATTTTGATAATGTATTTAATTAAAAGAAAAAAGATTCATTATAAAAGACAAACAGCTCATTCACTTGTACATCTAAATTGATATATATATATATATATATATTTTTAATTAATATCAAATGGTTTAGAGATGGGAAAAATTAGAATCACCAAAATTAATACTACTTATGTGGACCGAAAATCTAATCTCATAATAGGAGACAATTATTGTCATAATAAAAAAAGAAAGTTATACTCACATAAAATTTGTAAAATGTAGTCGATGAAATTTAAACTTTTACCACTAAGCATATGTTTAAAATAAAGAAAAAATGTGCACAACTGAATGTGCTGCAAGCAGATGTTTAAAATTATATGATATTTAATGGGTGGACATATTTATTTCAAAAAAAAAAAAAAAATTGGTGGACATATTTAATGATGTCGGCCTGCTCCATTCAAGTTTTCTATTGAAAATGCTCAGAACACTGGTATAAAGAACATATAAACATAGAAATATTCTAGCTACTCAGCTATCAAAATTGCATAAAATTATGGCAGAAGAAGTGAAGCTTTTCAAGACATGGTCAAGTCTATTTGGTTTTAGGATTGTTTGGGCATTGAAGCTCAAGGGCATTGAATATGAATCAATAGATGAAGATCTATCCAACAAGAGCCCTTTACTTCTCCAATACAATCCTATCTATAAGAAGGTTCCTGTCCTAGTACACAATGGAAAACCAACTTCAGAATCACTGGTGATTCTTGAATACATTGATGAGACATGGAAGCACAACCCTTTACTGCCTGAAGATCCTTATGACAAAGCCACAGCCCGATTTTGGGCCAAATTTGGTGATGATAAGGTAAGCAAAAGCTTCCCCAAATAATTTCTTGCTCCTTAAAACTAGCTTCTAAATTTTTATGTTTTCTAAAACCTGAACTATATAAAAAACAAATAGGCTTCTATTTATTTATCTGTACTAGTACATGAATTACGTTGCCTTATCTATCTACATCTAATAATATGCCTCCTTTTTTTTTTTTTTTTAACTGATAATATGCCTATAAATAGGTTATTTATAATTTTGTAATTTAATGTAATAGAATCCTTCTTTTTATTACTTTACAACTATAAAATGGTGACCCAACAGAAATACCTTGGAACTTTTCCCAAAAAAAAAAAAAAAAAAGAATGAAAGAAATACCTTGTAATGTTGAATACTTGTATGGTTATAAGAACCCGGCTTTAATACCTTTCAAAATATTATATAGGAGGAATTTTAATTGCAAATTACTTAAAAACCTTATTTATAAGAAAATTAAGAGAAAACAATTAGATGTTAGCAAATTAAACACAATAAAATATTTTTTAAGTACTTTTTCCAAGAAAAAAATAGTTTGAAAGAAAATTAACACAACAATAATATTAATGAAACAAATGTGCCGATTGGCTTGCAAATTACGCTTACCAGATTCCTTTAGGTGTACAAGTCTTTGATAATGCTCCGAATGACTTGTATGATCGTTTATTTTGTGATGTGGTGGGAGTTTTCTGACCACGAATGTTTAATTTTAGTTCTTAAGGCTGTGAAGCTTCTTTTTAGATTAAAAAAAAAAATTAAGCAATTAGAAATGAAACTTGAAAAGCTACCATTCTAAGTGGTTTAATATTACAAAACACTTATTTTATCTGATAGTATGGTTATATATACCGTAATTAGAAGAAGAAAAGAAAGAAAATTGAACTTGAAATTATTTGTCATGAGACACATTCTCAGCTCTTAAAATTTCCACATTTAGTTTCACATCTAATTTATTTTTCAAAATTATATCTAAGAACAATACTAGATTAAAGAACTTCAAATATCGAAAATATATTCCTCAGTTATGCACTAACATATGTAATTTATTTTGTTTTATTTGTAGGTTCTTCGGTTAGTTTGGGGTGCATATATGAAGCAAGGGAAAGAGCAAGTGGAAGCCGCAGTTCCAGCCTTGGAGAACTTGAAATATCTTGAAGAAGAGCTCAATGGAAAGAAGTTTTTTGGTGGAGAAAGCATTGGATTTTTAGATCTTGTTTTGGGTTGGCTTGCCATATATGTAAATGTACTTGAAGAAGCAACTGGACTCAAAATGATTACTGAAGAGAGATTTCCTTGTTTGTTTAAATGGATGCAAGACTTCTCCGATCTTCCTTTAATCAAAGAAAACCACCCATCGAAAGATCAACTCACCCCAATGGTTCATGCCTTACTGTCAAAAGTGCTTCTTAAGTGAACTGGTTCTATATGATGTCATTGGAAAAATGTTCAAGGTGGAATTTGGACTATTTGCTGATTAGATCTCAGATAGCTACGCCTTTTAAAAATCTTGTGCTTACTGATTTCGGTCAATAATGTGTGCTTAATAGTCAGTTATAAACTTATTACATATCTAAGAAAATGCTGAGATTCAGAGAAAATTGATTTTCTTGATAATGGCTTTGTGTATGTGATATGCAAATTACAATATTATATTCAGATCTACATGAAAATAATATGTTGAATGTGTTTTAACATGTTAATCACTCCTCACTCCCTTTGATTCCTTTTCTTGCTCGTTTACTTCGATCTTTGTTTATCTTTTTTAAATCAAGACTCTATACTCTTTACCTAACAACATGTGGTAATAATAAAAAAATAAATTAATGAACTTAATTGAAATATGCTAAATTTATTACGTTGATAAAATATGATAATCAAACTGATTTAAGGGAGTAGTAATTGTAGTTATCTTTATAATTTTCTCTAACAGAAATAATCATGATCCAAATACTTCCAAGGAGAAAAGTTGAACAATGCATAGAATATGATATAAACCAGAGTGTTTAACCAGACTTTGGATGCCTGGGGCCAGGAAAAGAAGAATTGTAAATGATCACAACGAATTAATAAAGGGTTAATAACACATGTAACCAACTATTATATTGAGGGATGAACTTTTGTAGACATAAAGTTCAATTGATCTCACTTAAAAGTACAGTAATACTACTCTTTCCACAAAAGAAAAGCATTTCAAATATTATTCCAAATGTGTCCTAACTAATTTAAAACTATCTTATTATTTATTAGGAAAAAAGTAACAAGCAACTAGCTATTACATTTGAGAAATCACACAATTTGGCCTAACGGTAGGGCATGTTTATTCAACCTAATAATGGTAGAACATTCACCAAAATAATGCCAAAAGAAAGAGACAAAGTCACACATATAGAAACAAGAGATTCCAATTTGGCATTGGCAACTTAGCAAGAGAAAAAGCAATTGTAGAAACAAGAGATTCCAATTTGGCATTGGCAACTTGAGAGAACAAGCTATTGTAGAAACTTGCAATTTGGCATTGGCAACTTGCAAGAGAACAAGCTAAACGGGACAAAGATGAAGACGGTAAATTCTAGATACTTTTTGTCGACTTTGAGATTCAGTCGACGGGTAATCAATGCCTAATACCTACAATCAATGTGAGAAAACACAGAAAACAAGAACAAGACAATAAAGAGCCAGGAATCAAACAGGGAATGCACATGATTTTTAACGTGGTTTAGCAAGTGTGCATACGTCCACGACTGTCTCTCTAAAATTCTGCAGAGTGATAGTATATTATTCAATGTCTATCGTTTACAATGGTTTAACCCCTATTTATAGGGGAAGAGTTGTTACAGATTAGGAAGCTATAAAATAGGAAAAGAATTGTGATTTAAATACACTTCCTAACCGGTTGAATATAATCAGGAAATATCCCCAAAAATCTCGAGATAACATTGACTGAGTTTGAATTTGAATTAACTTCCATATCTGGAGAGAGAATCATGATTGGACTAGGCAACTGCCTGTTCTGGAAGATACTGCATTAATTATGTTCTGGGCGAGCTGCTTACTATGACGGTCCCAAGCTGGAGCTCGCATAGCGAGCTACTCATGAGGTGGTTTGTGGAATGAGCTATGATCTGACTGTGAGACGAGCTTGTTGCTGCGAGCTGAAGAGATTACTAGGCCGTACTGTAGAGCCCACAGGGCTTGGAGTTGATATCTGAGCCTCGTCTGATGGCCTCTGCACTTGGGTTGACTATATCGGGTCTCATATTGGGCCTGAGTTGGGCTTTTACCAGCCCATTTAATGAGTCCAAAAAATACATATAACATTAGCCCCCCAGCTCTCAGTTCGTTCTGCGAAGTGGGAGCTTGAGCTCGTTGGTAAAAGCTAGCTTCTTGGACATGCCAACTTGAATAACTGTTTCCGCGTCCTTTCAAATTCTATCTTTTCAGTTTCGACATGTGGCGGTCATGCATGAGGTAACTGAAACGACGCTGGCACGTCCCTTATACGCGCATTTAATGCACACGTTTTTCAACTTACGGCTGCATGAGTATAAGGCCGCACCTCGCGCTGCATTGTTGGATTAATGATGGTTACACAACACAAAGATCCAACGGCTGGGGCTCGAGCTTGTCCACCTATATAAACTGGTGGAGCCTCTTTCATTTTCTTCTTTACTTGTCATTTTCTTTCGAAGCAACCAGGCAACCAAGTTCAAAAGATTCACTGCCCTTTCAAGAAATCAACATTCTCAGTCGTCGGTTTTACCTTCTCATCAGTGATTCAAGGTAAAACATCTGATTTCTTTCTTCAAACTTTCTGTTTTTCTTTTTGGTTTATTTTTGTTGAATTCATATCATATTGTGCTTGTGTTTCATCATTCTTGTGTATGAGATGGTTTGAATATACCATGCTCTTTATATTAAACGGTTGTTGAGACCTTGCCATCAGTGTGTCTAAATGATTTGAGTACATCATGCTCTTTGGTGTTGAACCTTCGCTGTTTTGAGTTTCTTGAACAAAACTTTTCAACTTCAGTTGATTTGATCTTGCTGCATATCCATTTGCGAGCTGATTACTGTTTGTAGCCTGTTATGAATGCGAACTGTAGGATTAGATTTGTGAATATTAGCTCTTAGATCGCTTCTTCCCAGGTTGAGCCCCCCATTCTATGAATGTTCTGAAAAGTAGGAAACTTAGTCAAATTTTTATTATTTTAATAATGTGTTCCTGGCGACCTGATTATATCCCCTTGTGCATAGATGTCTTCAAGTCGAGCTCACAAGATCAGTAAATCAGCTCAGGGCGGAAAGCAAGCAAAGACCCAGCAGCGAGCTGAAAAGAAAAAGGGAGTTGGTAAAACGTTTGCACACCATCCTTCAACGTTAGAGCTTTTCGATGTGATAGGGCTTAGCATTCAATTCCGCATCCCTATGGGTTGTCGCGCACTGATACCCATTCCCAAAAACCATGCATGTTATCCACCAAAGGGGTACGTTGCTGTCAGTGCCCAACATCTCGAGCAAGGACTAAGGTTCCCTATTCATCCTTACTTGATCGCATTCCTCAACGCGGTTAAGCTCGCATCATTCCAACTGACGTCGAACTCTTATGCACAGCTAACCTCGCTAACTCTGGCCTTCCTCAGAAACGGTTTTGCTCTCCTAACCCCAAAAATCATACAACAATTTTACAGTTTCAAGGCTTTGAGCACAAAAGAGGAAGAAAAACCTGACGACATATATTACCTCACAGCTCGCCCATCGGAATACAAAGATCTTTTGCCCCAAGGAGAAGCGAAGGGCAAGTCCAACGTTGGAAAATATAAAACGAGCTGGTTTTATATTTCCTGCCCCTCTCTCGAGAACCTCAATAATCGTAGTTTCGTCCTGGAACCAGGTATGTAGAAAGAAATTTAGCCAACTGATTGTTAACAGGCTTGAAACCTGATACAATTTTTTAATGTTTTTGCTTTGCAATGCTGAAAACGGACGAGACTCCTCTTAGTAGCGAGTAGAAAGGGACTCTCAATGCGCTTGCAAACTCGGAGGAAACGAGCATCAGCAGCAAGTTCAACGATGATCTTCTTAGCGCTTATGGTCTTACCCCTCCCAAAGGATTCTCCGCAACTGCGACCTGAAGAGGACATAGGTAGCATGGGTGATATCCCTATACTTCCTTCTGTCCTTGAAGTCCTAGTTCAGGAAGGGGATACATCTACTCCTCGACCTTCAAAACCTGTCACTACTTCGCGAGCAGCGGGAGCAACTCATACACCTACTTCAGCTCGGAAAGCTTCTGCTCATAGTGCTCCTGCTAGCGCCCCAGCTCGGGCAAAAAAGGCTCCAGCCCACGCAGCCCCTCTTGTACAAGTGGATTCATCTTCCACCCCAATTCTTACAACTGTTTCAGAAGCTCCTTTGTCTGCTTCAGCGGACTTAGTGCATGCTTCAATAGTTCCCACATCTGCTGAAGCAACACCAGCTCCAACTCGCACCCCAACAGTGGGTGCATCTCAAAAAACTGTTTCTCCTGCTCCTTCAACTGGGCGAGCTCCAGTAAAAAGGAAGAAAATGACTCTACTAGAGTTTCCTTCTGATAAACCTGTTAAAGCTCCAGCCTCCTCGACCCCTTCAGCAAAACGACCTGCTGAAACTTTAGCCACTCCAGCTACCCCTTCCAAGCGCTACAAACCATCTGCTGAAGCAGAAACTCCCTTAGTTGCTGTTCCAAGCGAGGTATCGCCTCCAGAAGCGACAACAGATCTTCAACTGGTCCCAATTTCTAGCTCGCAACCTAGAAAAGGGGATGCTTCTCCTAAGGTTGCTTCTCAGGCAACCTAAGCTAGTACCAGTAAGAGGGTAACCAAGTGTACTTTCGTTACACGATGCAATACTTTCAGTATTGATGAGTCTGATGTCCCGGAGCGTGAGAGGACTCCTTCCCCCACAAGACCAGAAATCGAGCTCGGACTTGGGGGGAGATATTTAACCTGCTTTGTTGACAACTGGACGCCCATTATTTATACTCATGCAAGGGTCTTGGAGAATAAATCCCTTAAGGGCAGAGAGCTGGACGAGTTCGCAGCTCGTTATTCTATGCTGGTAAGTCATTTTCCTTTTCCTTCTAGCTTTTTTACTTTATTGCATATTAACTTGTAAAATTTTCAGGGCGCCCTTGCTGCAATGAAGCAATGGAGGCTGACCAAAATTACTGAAGATCGGATAATGAATCTCGAACTGGAGCTGGAGGCTGCTAATGATGATATAGCATGCTTAGCTGAAAAAACAACAGAGAGCTTTGAGGCAAAAATGGCCGAGGCGAACAATGCTAAACAGGCCGCTGAGGAAGCTCTGCTGAAAATGGAAGAGGAACGCAACATGCTAAGGGAAGTGCTGAAGCAGTCTGATCAGCGGGCCGAGCTAGCCCACAAACAAGCTGAGGACCACGAGGCATAGTTAGCTGCAGCAAATAATGCTAGATAGATCGCCGAGGAGGCTCTGCGAAGACTGGGAAGTGAACGTGACACGTTCAGGAATGAACTTCACCAAATGAGAAAAGAGCTGAGGCAATCTGAGCAGCGGGTCGAGCTGGCCGAGCAGCGAGCTACAACAGCAGAGGATAAAGTTGAAGTGCTCGATCGTCAAGTCGAGGCTGCAACGGAGCGAGCTGAGGCTGCTGAGAAGCAGACTGAAGAGGTAAAAGCTGCTGTTAAACGTGCTGAGGAGGTTGCAACTAAACAGGTTGAAGAAGTAAAAGCTGCTGCTAAGCGGGCTGAGGAGGCTGAACATAGAGCTGAAGTACTTAGACAGCAGGTGGGGGAGGTAATTCAACGAGCCAAGGCTGCAGAGCAGCGCATAGAGGCTATGAAGCAAGAAGTCGAGGTTATCAATCGCCATGCAGACGATGCTTTCGAAGAGCTAATGATTTTCAAAGAACAATCTGCTCAGGAGCTTGAGATGCAGGTCGCTGAGGCCAAGGATGAGGCTGAGGAGAAAACAGACATCAACTTTCTTTACACGCTGTGGAAGTCCCATCCTGCGATGGATTTTTCGATCTTTAGGGAGGTAGGACTTGAAAGCGTAGAAAAGTTCAAGGCAAGAGCTGCCTTATCCTCAGCTGATGTAGTTCCTTTGGCAACGGAGGTGCCTGGTGCGACCTCTCAGACTGAGCCCATTATCGACCTCGATCCCCCAGACGTGTCTCATTCTAATGAAGACCCTTTAGTAGGCCCAGATCCTCCAGCCCAAGATTAAGAGCTTGTCTTTTTTCCTTTCATTTGTATTTTTTTAGCTTTCAATTTGTAAACAACTTTTATAGTTAATGAAATTTCTTTCATTATTTCTTCTGTGTTGAATGCATTTAAGCTATTGCATATGTTATAACATATTTTATGATTTTCAACTTTTAGAGTTATCAAATTTCTTGCGAGCTGATCGTTAACGAGCTCAAAATCTGATAATCATTTAAGCAATTGCTTAATTCAACAGTTAATAAAATCTTGTAAATATAAACAAACGATCAGTTGGAGTGTTGATGCTTTATAGGGGTACTTGACCACACCTGCTTTTTAGGATCCTTAATAGCGAGCTATGCAGGGACACTTAGTCACCTACTTTTTAGGCTCTTTATTTTTAATTATAGCGAGCTATGCAGGGGTCGTCACCTCGCCTGCTTTTTAAGCTCTTTTAGTGAGCTATGCAGAGGCACTTAGCCATCTGCTTTTTAGGCTCCCAATAGCGAGCTATGCAGGGACACTTAGCCATTTACTTTTTAGGCTCCCAATAGCGAGCTATGCAGAGACACTTAGTCACCTGCTTTTTAGGCTCTTTATTTTTAATTATAGCAAGCTATGCAGAAGTCGTCACCTCGCCTGCTTTTTAGGCTCTTTATTTTTAATTATAGCGAGTTATGCAGTGGTCGTCACCTCGCCTACTTTTTAGGCTCTTTTGACGAGCTATGCAGAGGCACTTAGCCATATGCTTTTTAGACTCTTTTATTTTTAATTATAGCAAGCTATGCAGGGGTCGTCACCTCGCCTGCTTTTTAGGCTCTTTTAGCGAGCTATGCAGAGGCACTTAGCCATCTGCTTTTTAGGCTCTTTTTATTTTTTCATAGCGAGCTATTGAGTTCGGAGCCCGTTAGCCTAGTGGAATGAGTTGAATCATAAGCAGGGGGAAATGGAGCTTTCATTAACTATAATGAGTTTGAATTATATATAATAAAAGAGTTTACTGATAATAAGGACGTAGATGCTCGACATTCCAAGCTCGAGGGACTTCAGCCCCATTCATGTTGGTCAAATGATAAGCTCCATTCCCCAGATTTGCTTTGACAACATAAGGTCATTCCCAGTTCGGGCCTAAGGATCCATCACTTGGCTTGTGGGCTCCAGGCAGAATGAGACGTAATACCAAGTTTCATTCGTTAAACTTTCAGATCCGAGCACTCTTATTGTAGTACCTCGCGATTCTTTGTTGGTAGATAGCTACTCTAATTCTGGTTGTTTCCCTAGCTTCTTCGAGTAGGTCTAAGTTTGCAGCAAGTAACTGCTCATTATTGTTTGGATTGAAGGTTGCTCTTCGCTGCGAGGCAACTTCTAGTTCAGCTGGGATCATGGCCTCGGATCCGTACACCATCGAGAAGGGCGTTTCGCCTGTGGAGCCACGAGCTGTAGTTCTGTAAGCCCACAAAACCTTCTGTAGCTCATCTACTCATGCTCTTTTCTTCGCTTCCAGTTTCATCTTCAAAGTCTGCTTTATTATTTTGTTCACAGCTTCGACCTGGCCATTGGGTTGTGGATGGTCCACTACTAAGAAACTTTTGACTATCTTTAGGTTTGCTGCAAAACTTGAGAAACTGGTCGCTGCTAAACTGGGTCTCATTGTCTGTGACGATCTGCTGTGGAACCCCAAATCTACAAATGATATTACTCCACACAAATTTCTCAATCTTTGTTGTGGAGATTTCTGCCAATTCCTTCGCTTCTACCCACTTGGTGAAGTAATCAACTGCGATCATGACATGTTTGCATCTTCCACGAGCCATTGGCAAGGTCCCGATCAGATCCATTCCCCAAATCGCAAAGGGTCACTGGCTCACCATTTGTTGAAGATAAGCCGGCGGAGCTCGCGGAACTTGGGCAAACCTCTGACACTTATCACACTTTTTTACTAAGTTAATAGTGTCCTGCCTCATGGTGGGCCAATAGCAGCCTTGACGAAGTGCATTATGAGCTAGAGACAACCCCCCAGCGTGGTTCCCATAATGGCCTTCATGTATTTGCCTCAGTACTATTTCACACTTAGAGCCATCAATGCATCTCAACAGCGGAGCTGAGAACCCCTTCTTGTACAGCATATCATCATAAATGCAATATCTGGCTGTTCTAACTCGCAGACGCCGGGCTTCCAGCTTGTTACTTGGCAACTTTCCATCCTACAAATAATTGAGAATTGAGCTCATCCAGGAATCGGGTTGCACAGTTATGGTCATCAGTGAATTCTTCTCTTCCGTACTTGGAGCTGGTAGAAATTCAACTGGAATTGCCCCAAGAAAATCTGCATCTCGCGTGGTCGCGAGGCGAGCTAATGCATCTGCATGCAAGTTTTGAGCCCGTGGGATTTGCCTCATCTCGTACTTCTAAAACACACCTAGCAGCTCGTGAACTTTTTGAAGGTAAAGGGCCATCTTCGGCCCCTTGGCCTGATACTCCCCCAATATGTGGCAAACAACAAGCTGCGAATCGCTGAAGACTTTCAGTCGCTCAGCTCGCATTTTTTTAGCCAAACGCAAACCTGCGAGCAGGGCTTCATACTCAGCCTCATTGTTTGTTGCTTGGAAGCCAAACCTTAAAGCACAAAGGATCTTGTGGCCTTCAGGACTAATCAAAAGAATCCTAGCTCCAGCTCTCTGCTTGCTGGATGACTCATCAACATAAAGCTCTCAAGTTGGACTTTCAGAAGATTCAGCTTCATCATCCACAGGTCCTGTAAACTCTGCAATGAAATCTGCCAGGGCTTGAGCTTTGATAGCTGTCCTTGGCTTAAATTGGATATCGAACTGTGCAAGCTCTACTGCCCATTTCAACAAACGACCTGAGGTGTCTGCTTTCTGCAAAACTTGCTTCAACTGATATTGGGTGAGGACTTCAATGGTATGAGCTTGAAAGGAAGGCCGCAGCTATATTGATGCGATCACCAGGCAATAAGCGAGCTTCTCCATCTGCGAGTACCTGATTTCAGCATCTTGCAGCCTTTTACTTATATAGTACACTAGAAACTGCGTCTTTTCTTCTTCCCTCACCAGCGCAGCACTTAGAGCTTGTTGAGACACCCCTAAGTATAGGATCAGCCTTTCTCCTTCTTTGGGCTTAGAGAGGAGTGGAGCTCGCCCCATGTATTCCTTTAACTGCTAGAAGGCAACTTCACACTGCTCTGTCCACTCGAAGCTTTTGGCTTTCTTCAAAATATCAAAGAAAGGGATGCACTTGTCTGTAGCTTTCGAGATGAATCTGCTTAGTGCTGCGACCTGACCATTGAGGCTCTGTACATCTTTCACCCTGGTTGGTGATCTCATGTCGATCAATGCTTTGATCTTCTCAGGGTTTGCCTCAATACCTCTACTGTTGACCATGATGCCCAGAAACTTCCCGGAAGCTACTCCAAATGCACATTTGAGCGGATTTAACTTCATCTAATAGTTCCTCAAAATCTGAAACATCTCTCCCAGGTCGCGTACATGATCACCTATCTGCTTGGATTTTACTAGCATATCGTCAACATAGACCTCCATGGTCTATCCAATTTGCTCTTCAAACATCATGTTCACCAAGCATTGATAGGTTGCTCCAGCATTTTTCAACCCGAAGGGCATCACTTTGTAGCAATATAACCCCCGATCAACATGAATGAGGTGTGCTCTTCGTCCTCGGGTTTCATTGGGATCTGGTTATATCCCGAATATGCGTCCATGAAGCTCAGAAGCTCGTGGCCAGCAGTAGCATCCACGAGCTGGTCTATCCTTGGCAGGGGAAAACTGTCTTTAGGGCACACCTTGTTTAGGTCAGTGAAGTCGATGCAAGTTCTCCATTTCCCATTTTTTTTCTTCACCAGAACCGGGTTGGCGACCCTAGTCGGGTAGTAAGCTACTCGAATGAACTTGTTAGCCAGCAACTTGTCTACCTCTTTTTTCAATGCCAAGTAACGTTCCCCTGTCATTGCCCTTCTCTTCTGACGAACTAGCTTATGGTGAGGGTCAATATTCAACCTGTGTGACATCACCTTCGGATCTATCTCCATCATATCCTCATGATTCCATGCGAATACATCCAAGTTCGTTTTCAGGAAGTCAGCGAGCTGGGTTTTCAATTCTGGAGCTAAACCTCTCCCCCAACTTCAAGCATTTTTCTGGATCCGCCTCGCTGACTTGAATATCTTCCAATTCTTCAACTGGCCCTGTAGCTCGGTCTGCATCTACCTCGCGAGGGTCCAGGTCGTGACTGACTCCTTTCTCAGTCATAGCTCGTGACTCGCCCCCTGAGACCACATTTACTTTCTTTCCTCTCACGCCCATCTTCACAGCATCTTCATAGCAACATCGGGCTAAGTGCTGCTCTCCTTGAACACATCCGATGCCATTTGGAGTCGGGAACTTAACTGTTAGAGTTCTGGTCGAAGTAACCACATCCAACTCGTTCATGGCAGGTCTCCTTAGGACCACATTATAAGCTAATGAGCAATCAATTATCAAAAAATCTGTCAGAGTCGTTGCCTGACGACCTGCCTCCCCAAGAGTCAATGACAGCTTAATTTGGCCCACTGGTACTACAGTATCTCCAGTGAAACCATATAAAGGCTCTGGGGACGGTCTCATTTGTTCTGCTTGCAGCCCCATCTGATCAAAACAACTCCTATACATCACGTTCACCGAGCTTCCAGTATCAATCATGATGCGCCTAACTTCCATATTGTCGATTTTAGCTCGTATAACTAGCGCGTCGTTGTGAGGCCAGATCACTCCTCTAGCATCTTCATCAGTAAATACAATCTCGTCTGAGGTCGGCTTCGCCCTTTTTGTAGGTCCTTCCGACCCTCCAACCTAGAAAGTGTGATTCGCCTCTCGGACGTACCTCTCATGTGATCTATTGGAATCTCCTGCGATATGGGGGCCACCATGAATGGTAAAAATGGTTCTTACCGCAGGCTCATGATCTGGCTCGGAAGCCCGTTGGGGCTGTTGCTGATGTGTTGGCTGTTGTTGGTGAGGTCATTCATGCTGAGGTCGCGATCCCGCAGGTCGTTCCACATAATCTCTCAAGCAACGTCTTCTGATTAATTTTTCAATGGCGTCCTTCAACGCCCAACAATCCGAAGTATTGTGCCCGACCTTATTATGATAGACACAAAACTTGCTTCTATTTCTTTGATGAACAGAGACTCTCAAAGGATAGGGCTTCCCAAAGTTCTCCCTGTTCTTCTCTGCTGCAAAGATCCTGTCTTGTGAGTCTGACAGGATATTGTAATGCTCATAGCGACCTTGACGCTAAGGTCGCTCATTCCTTGGCTCTCTCCTTGCCTTTTTAACAATCTGATTGCTTGAGCCACTGTTTCTACCTTCTTCGTTCCTGCCATTATTTCTCCTCTTTGGTTGGTTGGAACTACCCGCTTCACTCTTCTGATTATGCTTCTTTGAGCCGAAGGTCTCTTCCCACCTAATCTCCTTCGCAGCTCGCTCGTAGAACTCTCCCAGATCCTTCACTGGGGACTTATAAATACTCTCATACAGTTTTCCATCCTTGCGCAGCTCGACTGCGATCGCTGTCAGGATACTTTCATCTGATGGATGCTCAACATTGGCGACCTTGCGTCTAAACCTAGTGATGTATTCCTTCAATGACTCACCTTGACGCTGGAAGATTGTAGCTAGGTGGCAGGATGGAGCGAACTGCCTTCTTAATGCCCTGTACTGGCTAACGAACTTCTGCTGACATTCTTCCCAACTGCCTATGCTGTGAACTGGGAGATTTTTAAACCACGTCCTCGGAATATCCCCCAAAGTTGCTGGGAATACACGACACTTCACCATTGGATTTCCTGTCTGCAAGTCCATCTAGACGTTAAAAGCATCAAGATGGTCATAGGGGTCACTGTCCCCGTTGTACTGCTGGATGTTTGGCATCTTGAACCTTGGGGGGAGAGGTTGTGTCTCAATCTCTCTTGTAAAGGGAGTCCTTTCCCTATAGTACCCACGCTGCTCCGGGACTCCAGGTCGTGCTTCCAACTGCTGGACCATCTGAAGGAGTTCCTCTACTTGTGGATCTCAGAGCTCGTATCTCCTCCTGTGATCATGACTAGGGGCAGGATGCTCTGGATCATACCTTTCGTCCTCTTCGAATTGACCCTTAGGCTGATGGGATCTTCCCTGTCTCTGTTCATCATCAAAACGCCGAGCTGCGGCTCTGACTCTATCGTGCCCAACCTCTGCTTGTGGGTTTCCACCTTGGCTCAACCTTACTACCAGGCTCGCTAGTCGTGCGACCTTCCTTTTTTCCCGAATAAGGTGTCCTCCAGCCCTAGAGCGCGCATTGGAGGAGCGAGCTGAGCCCGCAGGTCGCGAGACTTCCCTTGCCAGCCTTTCAGGTACTTGCATCGCTTCATACTGCTGGGGCACATATCTTGGTGCCTGAACCTCAACCCTAGGCATGTTCTGTACTTGAGCCTGTACCAACATATTGACGGCCTCTGTGAGTTGTCTGACCGTATCCTCCAGCGCTTCTTGCCTCTGAATCAGCATATTCTGCCTTTCGACTAATGGGGCAATTGGAACTGGTTGACGATGAGGCAGATGAGGGATGCCTGTTGCCGCGCCAATTGTGAGGCCATGGAACGTTCTTGCTACATGCATGGGTGCGTCCTGCATGGGCTGCACGTTCTGTTGGGACTGGTTCATGCGACTTTCCGCCTGGTCATCATCTCCAAGATACCTGTTTGATCTGGTCTTTGCCATGTCAGAAATCGATGAATTGGGATGAAAAAAATTACAGTTTGAGCCCTTCTTCTAGTGCTAAAATGTCGACGTTGAGATTCAATCGACGGGTAATCAATGCCCAATACCTACAATCAATGTGAGAAAACACAGAAAACAAGAACAAGGCAATAAAGAGCCAGGAATCAAACAAGGAATGCATAGGATTTTTAACGTGGTTCAGCAAGTGTGTCTACGTCCACGGCTGTCTCTCTAAAATTCTGCAGAGTGACAGTATATTATTCAATGTCTATCGTTTACAATGGTTTTAACCCCTATTTATAGGGGAAGAGTTGTTACAGATTAGGAAGCTATAAAATAGGAAAAGAATCGTGATTTAAATACACTTCCTAACCGGTTGAATATAATCAGGAAATATCCCTAAAAATCTCGAGTTAACGTTGACTAAGTTTGAATTTGAATTAACTTCCATATCTAGAGCGAGAATCATGATTGGACTAGGCAACTGTCTGTTCTGGAAGATACTGCATTAATTATGTTATGGGCGAGCTGCTTACTATGACGGTCCCGAGCTGGAGCTCGCATAGCGAGCTACGCATGAGGCGGTTTGTGGAACGAGCTATGATCTGACTGTGAGACGAGCTCGTTGCTGCGAGCTGATGAGATTACTGGGCCGTACTGTAGAGCCCACAAGGTTTGGAGTTGATATCTGGGCCTTGTCTGATGGCCTCTGCACTTGGGTTGACTATATCGAGCCTCCTATTGGGCTTGAGTTGGGCTTTTACCAGCCCATTTAATGAGTCCGAAAAATATATATAACACTTTTATTCGTGTTTTAATAAAGAAGTTTAAGTTTTTGGATCATAACTTAATATTCTAGAAAGTACTGTATTCAAATATTTGAATCTACATATGTATATACTGTTCCATAAGCACATATGTATCTTGGGCGAGAAGTACCATGTGACAAACTTGTCAGCATCGTAGCTTATCTGCAAGCATAAATTACAGAATTTAGTGGGTATTGATTGACCAAGACCAATTAATCGGCTCCCCATAATAATTCCTGCAAAGAAAAGTTAATATCAAAGCAAGATCCATACTGCTTTAGTGACTGGTCCCGTCTCAAAGTCAAATATATGTACTATCTTGTTTGACTGTTAGCCCAACGTAAATTATATATTCTCTTGTTTGACTGTTAGCCCAACCTAAATTATATACTCTTAAAGAATGCCGCCTTTAGCCAAAGAAGAACAAATGCAAACATGTCAAATATAGAAATATCTAATGCTTGTGGTTCTCATTTACATCAGTGTTCAAACACGATTTCCAAAAAGCATCAGACATATTTCATCATCGAAGAAATTATGTCGGCTTTTAAGAAATGTCCTATTTATAATTTTGTTTATGTTTTTAAAAGAAAAAGATTCCTTGAAAAGACAAAGGCTCATTCACAATATATCATGTGTACATCTAAAGTCATAATTTTTTTTTTTTAATTAATATCAAATGATTTAAAAATTTATTAGAATCTATCAAAAAATAAATACTAATTATGTGGACGAAAATGTAATCCTATAATAGAAGATAATTACTGCTATAATAAAAAAAAAATTATATTTTCATAAAACTTATAAAATGATATTTCAACGAATATTTACTATTAAACGAATATTTAAAATAAAGAAAGAAAGTGCGTAATTGCATGTGCTACAAACAAATGCTTTAAATTATGTAGTATTTAATTTGTGGACATAGTTGATGATGAGAATGGCAGTGGGCCTGCTCCATTCAAGTTTTCTATTGAAGACGCTCCAAGCACTGGTATAAAGAACATATAAACATAGAAATATTCTGGCTACTCAGCTATCAAAATTGCATAAAACTATGGCAGAAGAAGTGAAGCTTTTCAAGACATGGTCAAGTCCATTTGGTCTAAGGATTGTTTGGGCATTGAAGCTTAAGGGCATTGAATATGATTCAATAGATGAAGATCTATCCAACAAGAGCCCTTTACTTCTCCAATACAATCCTATCTATAAGAAGGTTCCTGTCCTGGTACACAATGGAAAACCAACTTCAGAATCACTAGTGATTCTTGAATACATCGATGAGACATGGAAGCAGAACCCTTTACTGCCTGAAGATCCTTATGACAAAGCCACAGCCCGATTTTGGGCCAAATTTGGTGATGATAAGGTAAACAAAACTTCCCCAAATAATTTCTTGTTCCTTAAAACTAGCTTCTCTAAATATATCAATATGGAATGCAGGTTTTGTCATCAATATGGAGTGCTTTCACTAATGAAGGGAAAGAACAAGAGGATGCTATTGGTCAAGCCATTGAAAACCTGAAATTCTTAGAAGAACAGCTAAAGGGAAAGAAATTCTTTGGTGGAGAGAAGATTGGATTCACAGATTTGGCCTTGGGTTGGCTTGCTAACTTGGTCCGTGTATTCGAAGAAATAATTGGTGTGAAAATTATAGATCATGAGAGGTTTCCATCTTTGTTAGCCTGGACGCAAGAGTTTGCAGAAGCTCCAATAATCAAAGAAAGCTGGCCTCCACATGACAAACTAATCGTCAAATTCCAAGCCCTCCGTGATAGCCATCTTGCAGCCGCACGGCCTAAGTAATCCAGTATGTGAGATTTGTGCAAATGATAGCATTTCATATAATTCCAGCATTAGCACACATCACAGTCAATAATGATGTCTGTTTGCTGGCCTATGGAGTCCTTTCTTTTGCTTAAGTTAATCCGCTTGTTTTACTATAATTGTCTGTCCCTCATAACTTGCCATATGTAGCCTGAAATAAAAGTTCCAGGACAGCTATAAATCATATTTATCATCACAATTTCAGTTTAGAAATATCTTGTCATCACAGTATCTGCCTAGAAAAACACAAAGTATTATATAATTGGTAAAATAAATGAGGTATGTAACTATCACCATGAACAATGAGCAAGCCAACTTTGATGTTTTTAGCAATATTTTGTGTATGTATGTATCCAACAACAGAACCACAAAAACAGAGAGGGAGAACACCATATATATTACATGTAAAGATTCAATAATGGTATAAAAATTACTTCATCGGATTACGTTCTCCTATAAAAAAATGGATTAAGATTCCATGCCTAATGTCTGTGGTACACATGAGACTTAAGAAGCGATGACAAATTTCATTTTATGTTATTTTTTGATAGCTGGTACAAGTTGAAGGGATAATCGGGACTAGGTAGAATAGAACATTAATAGTGCGGCCGAGGAGTGACTCCCATATGGGAGAGAGTATTTCACACATAGGTGAAGGAGCAGCCCGTGCAAAAGTAGGGGACAAACCCACAATTTTAAGTGGCAGAGGGGCACCTTAACAATTGAACCTGTGACTTGACCACAGTCATGGGTGGACAGCCTTTATCAAGAGGCAAAGCCTAACTACCATGTTCTCCTAAATTATAAGGAGCTTTTTTGTTTTTGTTTTGTTTTGCTTCAGAAGGCGCTTGTGGCTATGACAATTTTTAGATCAAGTAAATAGTCATAGTGACTTTAGAAAGCTGTCTATAAAGAAAATCACAAACAAGAAAAGATTGTACCAATATGTGGCTACTTGGGTAATGACTACCGTAAATCTACTTAAAACAAGAAAAAGTTATCAGCATGTATACCTTAATAGATCTAGACCTCTCCAAAAAAAAAAAAAAAAGAGGAAAAAAAATGATTTGGATTGGGTAAATTGCATTGACCCCCCTAGTTTTATCCATAATTTAGTTCCATCTTAATCTATTCACTTAATTACAACAACATCCCCTTGACCAATTTACTAACTTTTGACCACAGCTAGTCAATTAAATTTGAGAGGTAATTGAATCTTTTTACTAACTATTCTTAAATTGCCTTAGCCTAGAATTCCTTAACCAACCTAGCATCAGACAACATATACCGACCTTTCTCTAATAACATTCGGTTAATGTGTTTTGTGATCCCATTCTTTTGTGGTGCATTTTTAGTTTAGTAGTGTTAAACAATACCATCATTTTGACATACTTGTAAAAACTGATCACTCATATACTTGTCATCATTATTTGGTCTCAAACATTAGATTTTTTTGCCAGTAGGAGTTTTAACCATCTTCTTATATTTTCAAAAGACATTTAGAATTTCACTGTTATTTTTCATAACATACACCCATGCTTGTCTCAAGAAACCATCGATGGAGGTAACAAAGTAATTGATGCCTCCTAGAGATGTTTTTATAGGACCCCAAACATTAGAGTAAATTTTGGTCAAGAATTATTTCAATGTGGTGAATGCCAGATTTGAACTTTCATTTGTCTACTTGCCAAAAACATAATGCTTATAAAAACTCAATTTATGGGGTTTTTGCTTCTTTCTAAAAGTCTTATTTTATCAAACTCTACAAGGCTTTTTCACTAGTGTGTCCCTGCCCATATGCCCTAACTAGGTAGCTTCTGAAGCAACATCCCCTTCGAAGACTGTGGATGCTGATCCAATAATTGTACATCCTTGAAAATAGTACAAGTTATTTTTCTTGATACCTTTCATTACTATAATCCGCTAGCTATAACTTCAGAAATCCATCTCTCAAAGTGATTGTTAATGTTAGAACTCTAAACCAAATTGCCTGGGTTAAAGAGTTTTCAATTAGTCAAAGTTTAATATTTTGGGAGCATCAATGTCTTTTCATTGAATTAAGTTATCTTGAAAATGCAATGTTTTATTTAATGTTGTTTTTAAAATTAGTTTTTTCTAGACTTCTCTTGTAATGGCTACATATGCCAAGTTTTGTGTTGCTAAAATGATGTAACAAGAAAAAGTCTAATTTTTCTCCATTCACATTTTTCTTCTTCATTACACTTCCTAAATATCATATCTTAAGCCTTTAATTGGTATCAGATCCTGGTTTTAGAATGGCAACAAGAAATATAGCTACTCCATTTCCACATGCATTCAACGGAGAAGATTATGATTATTGGAGTAGTAGATTTGAAGTTTGGTTAAAAGCATTTGACTTATGGAGTATGGTCGATAAAGGGGCTGTTTAACCTTAAAATGAAGAAACGGACTGATGTTGAAAAAAAAGAAGTTTTGGTGGAAAATAGAAATGAATGATACAGATGTTCTTAATCCAATTAATCTCACAATAGAAAAAGTGGTGTATGAAAGAATTTGTAAAGCAAAAACATCAAAACATGCTTGGGAGATTCTACAAAAAGTTTATAAAGGCGATGAACAAGTTAGAAATGTTCGGCTTCAAATTTTGAGATTAGAGTTCAAAAAACTGAAGATAAAGGAAAATGAAAGTGTTGTAGAGTATTTTATAAAAGTAAATTCCATTGTAAATCAAATGGCCTCGAATGGTAAAACTTTAGATGTTCTCAGGATTATTCAAAAGGTCCTTCATTCTCTTCCAGAGAAACATTTTAGCCCGATCACTCTTATTGAGTAGACAAAAGATCTCAAGAGCTTGACTTGGGAAGATTTGCAAAGAGTCTTGAAAGCCCATGAAGTGAAGATTAACTTGTTGTTTCCCCTATCACAACAACATGATCAAGCTCTTAAATCTCAAGTGATAAGTACAGGAGGTCATGATTCATCAAATCACGACAGGGGCAAAAATTTTAGAGGACGTGGTGATTCTAGTTCTTATAGAAGAGGAAGAAATAATGAGCACAATAATAGCCATCAAATGACAACAATGGAAAGTCTCAATAAAGTAGAGGAGGATATTGTAGTTATCAAAAAGATCGAGGACGTGGTTATATTGAGTACAACTATTGTCACAAACCTGGACATAAAGTTGTTGATTGTTGGGACAAACAAGCAGATGATAAGAAAAATTGCTATGTCGAGTGTGACTACTGCCACGAACCTAGACATAAAAGTATAAACTATTGGAATAAGTAAGTAGATAACAAGAACAATGAAACATGCCTTATTCACCAAAGCAATAACGAAGGGACTTTGTTGATTGCTTCTCATGACAACCTGGTTGATGAAGTGTGATACCTTGATAGTGGTGCTAGCAAACACATAACAAGTAACAAAAAATTATTTTATAATTTATTTAGAATTGATCGTAGTGAAGTAATGATTGGTGATGCTAGTATTCATAAAATTGAAGCTATTGGTGAGATTTGTTTTAAAACAAAATTTGGAAATGCTGAGAAAATGTCTGAAGTTTATTTTGTTCCTAGTTTGAAAAGTAACTTGCTACGTGCTGGTTATCTTATGAAGAAAGGGTATGATTTGCATATGTATGATAATGCTTATACTATATCAAAAGGAAATCAAGTTATTGCCAAAATTAGTGTGGCCTTTAATAACTTATTTCCTCTTAAAACTTAGACCACAAATTTATCTTGTTTTGCTATTGTTGATAAAAATGTTGTCAAGCTATGGCATGATAGGTTTAGGCACTTGAATTATGGAAGTTTGAAGTTGTTATCAACAAAGGAGATGGTTAAAGGGCTACCTAAAATTGATCAAGTTGAAGATATTTGTGAAGCCTATCAACTTGGAAAGCAACATAGAAATCCATTCACAAGACCCTTCCAGATCTTATCTAGGCTCTTGTCTGGAGGGTCCTGTCGGGCACTTCAACGGACTCATCGAACCCGACTCGTCGGATCGAAGAAATCCGAGAAGCGAACCCTAACTTTGTTACACCGGTTTACTCGTTTCAAACTTAGTGCTTTGGTTTTTCTTTAACTGGTTGGGAGTGATAAAATTTTTTTCTCGATTCTATTTCAAATACTTTTATAAAATTTTGACAGCATAACGACTGCATTTTTGATAAAACCAAAATTTACCTGTAATGAAAATTACACTTCAACTATGATCTCAATATCCTCCCAACTCCTTTGTCCACAAACAAACATTATTATCACAATTTCCACAAGTATAAGCAATTTATAATGTAATGCGTAATTACATATCAATATGAAAATATAATAAGTTGTCAAACTATTTACAAATTTACAATCTCAAATATCATTATAATTCAAAATCTAATATATTAAATACATATACACAAATATCCACAAGTGTCTAGCACAACGCGCCCACCTATATATATATATATATATATATGCAAAACAAAAGATCGTGGTCTTGTCCGACGGGGCACGCAATAGAAGTAAATGAGCTACACAATAAACAAATAAGTTAGAGCAACAATTATATATAACATCACATGTACTAACATAGTGATTTATAATTTCTTTGAGTTTTATGGTTTCTTTCAAAAACTCCCATGCATATCCTTGAAACATTCTAACCATCACGGGCGATTATAACTAACGCTAACGTGAAGCTTACTGAGGTATCTCAACCACTACGTTACGGAATTTACTGCATCGTACGTAGGGCGCTAAATCTTATCACTGAGCAACTACAATGCGGGATTTTCTGCATCGCAAGTGTAGTGCTAAAACTCTAGGCGACTACGAGTGGAATTTACTGCATCGTTTCGTAGTGCTAACTATCAACTAACCAACTACGTACGGAATTGTCTGCATCGCAACGTAGCGCTAAACTTTTCTATAATCTGGGCGATTACGGACGGAATTCTCTGCGTCGTCACGTAACGCTAAATTTCATAAACTTTTAAGGCATATACATGGGTTTTATATTCAACTCTTCAAGTGCAAAAGCACAAAACTTTCTCGTTTGAAAACTTCTAAAAACTCTTTTATTTCACTTTTACTAAAACAACTTAGTATTTATTTCTAATACTATATAGATTCCATATGGAACCTATACGCTCAAACTTTAACCTTAGTATTAAGAATCATTTTCATTCTCATTTATTTCTTAGACATCATATTTATTACAACAATCAAATATTGACATGAAATTTAAGCATTTACAAGTGGCGAACCACTTAACTCGAAGCCGCGTCACGTGTCTCGACGAATCTCGGGGGCCTCGGTGTCTCGCTCTTCACCTATACAACATTTTCTCATCATTACTAGTGACAATATAAATTCTCAACTATAAGCTAAGAATTCTCAACTATAGCCCTTTTTCTCTATATAACCTTCTAACTTGTTTCTAATTCAACCGAGGTTCTCCAACTTCGATTTCTTCACAAAAGTTTTAGTTTTGGACCTCTAAGGATACCCCCACACGGTCCGTATACTTGTTAGAGGCTCGAAACGAAAAATTACATTTTTAAGCGAAAATGGCAGCCCATAACAAAACGCACTGCTGCACACTACTCGGGGCTCCATTTTCCTTTGTTCTTTTTCCTACGGTTCACTTATCTCACATTCTAGTCACACGTCAAATTTTGTTGAAAAATATTATCGTTTGCTAGGTCAAATCTAAGGAAAACGTCCGGTTTCGGACACTTTCGGGTACTTTTAGTGCACGTTTTGTATACTTTTCGTTTCGGATTAGCGACGCTAGTTTTTCTTCCATAGCTAAACTTTATTTAACTAATTATGACCAACTAAACTCAAACCATGCAATAAAAATTGCATTTACATAGCCGTTTCACTTCTCAGAGCTCTAATGACACTATTTTGCGCATAACTTGCGCAATTTTTATCGGATTCGATCCGTTCCAAAACTTATGATTTTCTATGGCTCCTAGGCATCATTTGAGGTGTAGAACACCCCCATATAGGTCAGTTTTGGTCAGGTCTCCTTTAGCTCAAAAATTCCATTCGGGTTGCACAAAATTGCTTAAACTATCTCTTTGCAACTCTACATGCTTCCCTATGATTTTCTAATCCTTTTCTTGCAAATTTTGGGTTCAAAACCACTTATTTTCAGAGTTTATTTACTGCCCTATAAGTCTTTAACACACACATAAACATAACTTGGTCATTTAAATGCTCAAACTTCACTCACACATTTCATCAACTAGGTGGAGTGTGTGAGAGTTGATTTTGTTTCCACTTAAATCAAGTGTGTGGCAGCCCATAAATACAACCCTAAGCTACCATTTACACCCAACAACATATCCTCTAAGGTTCTAATACAATCACTTAGGTTTTGAAACCATTTTTAGTGCAAAACCTCCAACAACACACAACAAAATTCTGCAGAAAAATTTTAGCAACCATTTCTTGAAATTTCAGCAACAAAACAAGAAAAGTAAGAGGATATCTCACTTGATCTTTATTTAGAGGAGTGAGAGGGACTTGGGAGAGGGTTTAAAGAGAAGATTTGAGGCTTGGATGGGCTGGAAAGGGGTTGTTTTCTTTCACTTTTCCTTGCTGCCATTTCTGCCCTGCAGTTTGCACGTTTGCTGTTTTTTTTTTTTTTTCTGGTGGTTCACGACTCCCTCTTGTTTGATGCACGAAATGCTTCTTGTTTGCTGAAAATTTTTCAGCCAAGTGTTGCTTATATACTAATTACACTTCTCTAATTTGCATCCTTGCCTCATCATCTTTTAATTTCACTCCAAACCCATTGTCTTGGTGCTTTCTCACGGCAACACCCCTCTTTGTTCTTCCTTGGCTATTTCGCTTCTTATTTGATTTACTTGTAAGTCTCATTAAAATTTCATGGTGTATCAAGCTTGTCTCTTGATTTATTTTGATTATCATCCATCTCTTTAACTAAATTAAATTTAGTTATTAATTAACCATTCTAAATAACACATTCTAAATTCTCAATTGTGCACTTACTAGTATTGTTTTCTTTAGCTTGTCTCTTCTTTGCGGATGTGTTATTTTACTCTTCTTTGATCTTTTTCTTTACTAAATTTATTACGATGTTCTTCTAGAATGAGCGCTCACAAAATCGATGAATCGATTTAGATTAATACTAACTTGATTTTATTACAATGCTACTTAAATTTTTATAGTTGACGGATTTCGTTGTCAATCTTAAATTAATAAATCTCTAATGCCATGAGGTTCCATTAATTTAATATTCGAGATTTATTTTACTCTCTAATCTATCTTTTAACACTAGGAGGTTATAGATCGAGACTAGGGTTTACATCCATAGTGGGCTTTGCATCAAAACTTTGAGAATCGACCATGATGGCAAATATATTTCAAATGAAGCAGAAAGGTATTTCAGAGAACAAGGCATAAGGCATGAGTTGACAGCAAACTTTACATCACAACAAAATGGTATAAGTGAAAGAAAAAACAGAACTATTGTTGAAAGTATGAGATATACGCTGAAAATAAAAAATTTATCAAATGAGTTTTGGATAGAGGCTGTTTCTGTGCATGTTATTTTATTAATTGTTCACCAACTAAGTGTTTGGATTATTGCACACCACATGAGCAATGTTATGGAAGAAAGCTTGATATTCAACATTTAAAAGTGTTTGGGAGTGTTGCTTACTCACTCAATTCACAAGCAAAAAAGGAACAAGTTTGATGATAAGTCTGCAAAGTGCATTTTCATTGGATGCAACGAGAGAAGCAAAGTGTTGTGAATCCAGTATATAAAGATATGACACCTATAGTCAAATTGAAACACAACCTAAAAAAAAATTAAAATAGGTTTACAAAAATTTTGACCTATTGATTATGTCATCTAAGAACTAAAATTATAAAGAATTTTGACCTATTGAATATATAATAATTAAGAACCAAAATTATAAAAGAAGGATATTGATGTCATTTCTAAGACATAGACGAGAAGGTAGAAAGATAAGTCATGATTTCGATCACCATAAGCATAGCTTGATAAAATCATATGTTCAATAATGAACAAAGAGAAATAAATCTCTATTCCTTCAATCAAGAAGTCAACTACATCATCATTGTTATATTTGTTTAGAGTTACAAGCTTTTTTATAGACAAAGAAATAAAACCTAGTATGAAACCCTAACCCGCTAACAACTAAGCTCAATTAAACACACTCATGGGCTTATATTAATTGCAATATGTCAGCCTAAATGATATAAACAAAAATAAAATACACTAACTTAATTTAAAACCCATTACAATTGAAACAAAATCAATCCAAATTATTTAAAGTCTAATTAACTTCAATTTGCCTCTAATTGTCTTTAATTAGCACCTAAAGCCTTCAAGATTAAGTCCAATTGCTTTCAATTGCTTTCATGTTCTATTGTCTCGTTGTCCTCCATGATTGCTATCTTGGTTTCCATCACAAAGCCTACAAGCTGTGTAACCCAAAGACGAAAAAGGTTGTGATAAGTCATAATGTTTGTATCGATGAAAATTCAAGCTTGAAGATACAAAAGATAAAGCAATTGAGTTGTACATTCCTTCAAACAGAGAAAAAGACTTAGAAGAAGAAAATCCTTCTCATTCACCAAGGATTTCATTAAGTTCTTCATTAGAATCTTTACCGACATCTTCTCCAAGTCCTCTTATAAGAATAATGAGAAGTGTGCAGGAACCTTTAGACTCAATCGAGCCAATTGAAAATGATGATTATGTATTTTTTTTCCCTTTTTGCAAGAGAAGATCCAATCTCTTTTGATGATGCAAATAAGGAAGAAGTATGGACAAGAGCTATGAAAAAGGAAATAACTGCTATTGAAAAAAATGAAACTTGGGAGCTTACCAATATTCTTGCACATAAAAACCCATGAGTGTTAAATAGGTGTATAAAACAAAAATGAATGCAGATGGCTCCATCAATAAGCATAAAGTGAGGCTTGTTGCAAAGGAATACAAGCAAAAAGAAGGAGAAGATTTTATAGAAGCATTTGCTCCAATTTTAAGGCTCGATACAATTCCATTGATGATCTCTCTTGTAGCTCAAAACAATTAGAAGATTTTCCAAGTGGACGTGAAATCATCTTTTCTAAATGATGTGCTTAAGGAAGAAGTCTATCTTAAACAACCTTCTGGTTTTGTGAAAAAAGGAGAAGAAGATAAAGTCTACAAGTTGAGAAAAACTTTATATAGGCTGAAGCAGTCGCCAAGAGCTTCGTAAGTTGCATTAATTCTTATTTCAAGAAGAGTGATTTTCAAAATTGTCCTTTGGAGCATACTCTCTATACCAAAGTCAATTCACATGGAGGCTTCATATTTGTAATTCTTTATATTGATGACCTTATTTTTATTGTAATGATTTGAAGCTACTAAATGATTTAAAGCTCTCAATGAAGAATGAATTTGAAATGAATGATTTAGGAAAATTACATCATTTTCTTGGAATTGAAGTTCTTAGAACCAAGCATGGAATTTTCATCACTCAAGAGAGTTATGCAAAAGAGGTTTTAAAAAAATTCAAAATGGAGAATGCAAATCTTGTTTCAAATCCTTGTATTACAGGATTGAAACTAAGTAAACACGGTGAGAGGAAGTCGATTAATTCAACTATGTTTCGAAGTTTGGTTGGAAATTTAATGTATTTGACAGCTACATAGCCTAATATTATGTACGTTGTAATTTTGGTGAAGTAGGTTTATGGAGAAACCATTCTCTAATCATTAGGAGGTAGCAAAAAGGATTCTGAGATATATGAATGGAACTCTTGGCTATAACATTTTTTATTAAGCAAATGTGCTAGTTAACCTTGTTGGCTTTACTGATAGTGACTTGGCGGGAAGTGTGGATGTTAGCAAAAGCACTTCAACTTATGTTTTTGATTTTGGAAGTGGAGCAATAGCATTGTGTTAAAAGAAGCAACCCATGATTGCACTCTTTACCACAAAAGCTGAATATATTGCTGCGTCTTTTGTAGGATGTCATCTACTTTGGTTGCGTGGTATTTTGGAGAATCTCAAGCATGTTCAAATAGGTTCAACAACCTTGTTTTGTGACAATAGTTTGACTATTTCAATTTTGAAGGATCTAGTTTTTCATAGAAAAACAAAATATATTCGAATTCGGTATCATTTCTTGAAGGAGCTTGTAAATGAAGGTGTTGTTCATGTTTAATATTGTAGGACTGATGAACAAAAGGCTGACATTTTTACTAAACCACTTGAAGGACCAATTTTCAAAAAAATTGCAACAAGACTGAGAATGAACAGTGAGTTTAGTTTAAGGGAGACATTGTTGGAACTCCAAGCCAAATTGTCTTGGTCAAAGAGTTTTCAATTAGTCAAAGTTCAATATTTTGGAAGCATCAAAATCTTTTAATTGAATTAAGTTATCTTGAAAATGTAATGTTTTATTTAATCTTGTTTTTGAAATTAGTTTTTTCTAGACTTCTCTTATAATGGCTACATAAGCCAAGTTTTGTTTTGCTGAAATGATGTAACAAGAAAAAGTTGAATTTTTCTCTAGTCATATTCTTCTTATTTATTACACTTCCTAACTATCAAATCTTGAGCCTTTAGTCAGATCTTTTAATTCTAAAGCTCCAAGTGAGATAAGATCATTCTTTGAACTTAGTACATATTAAACTTCTATCAATACTCTAATTGACCCATCATAATTCTTCAACTAGATTGATCCTATAGTGGGTATTTTATATGTATTATCATTGCCTATAAAAACAAACCCACCATCTCTTTAAAGCTAGAAAACCATTCCTTATTGAGACACATATGGTGAGTGCATCCCAAATCTAGGATCCACGCATACGAGTGACATGTCAAAGAAATAGTAAATAATGTAATTTCTCACTCATTATCTCCATGCTTTGTTACATAAACATTGGAAACAGTATTGCCTGCCCTTGTTTTTCTTCTTCAGTTTAGGGCAACCCCTTTCCCAACGACTTTTCTCATGACAAAATGAGCATTCATCTTTACACACATTGAGACTTGCCTTTTCTTCCAGGTTTGTGACTTTGTGACTGGCCTTTGATTGTTAAAGCTTCTATTGACCTCTCATTGAGATCACTTTTATCTTTCATTTGAGTTTCATAGTTATACAAAGTAGTACATTAGTATATATGAGTTTTAGTTTTCTTCTACAAATGAGAAAAACTAATACATTAAAAATACTAAAATACTACAAATTTAATTAATTTTTTATATAAAAACAAAGAATGCTTAGTGGCTAAATCAAGTATTACTGGTCTATATATTACTGCCTTGACTCAAAATGACAAAAAAATAATAAAAAAATCCCCAACTTATAAAATCATCCATAACATTGAAAAAAATCTCAAAATATTATGAAATTATATAGGGTGTTGGAGCCCAAGACACATGATGCACCTTTTAGATGCAGGGTGCACCTTTTTGTAAGAAATCTCAAAATATTATGAAATCATAAAGTTAGAGATTTATACATATTTTTTAAAATTGTAGGGATTTTTTTACATATTTTTTAAGCTAAATGGTTTGATTGAGAATTTTATAAAAAATGAGGGGCTTATTCATGAATTTTTTTATATGTATGTGTGTACGTATGTACATATATATGTATGTATAAAACTTGATTTGGAAAACCCTAATCCTTCACAATTGCCACCCTTAGCTCAATGGCATCTTCCCCCTTCCCATTCCTCCATCTTCTATTGCATCTAACCCATCAGAAACCATGTTTTTGCCAGTGACCTACCAGAAAGCATCTTTTCATGCCTGTAACCCATTAGGAAACATCTTCTCTTGCTGGCAACCCATCGGAAGGCATTTTCTCTTACTTGGGACATGTTTTCTTCACTAGAACCCTTCAAAAACCTTCAAATCAAGGTGATGTCGTCAGATTGAGTTTTGATTTACCTTTAAAGGTTGCTGACAATATGTTTTCTCTGCTAGAGCTCCTCGAAAACTAGCTCCCCCCTACTCTCTCTCAATTGCCTCACTATCACCTCAGTTGGCCTCGCCTCAAGACGAGCTTAAGGTGATTGCCTGAGGCTCCCAAGGACTACCTTGAGGCACAATCTCGTCTCGCCTTTTAAATCAATGACAATTATAAAATCAAACATCGCTAACTAAAACAATTATGATTATTGATTAAGCATTGATGAGCTAAAATTTTTATAAACAAACACTATTAACATAAGAATCTATCTCTCTGCCAAATTTACCAAAACCAAAATGTTATATAACTCTAGGGATAATCCCATTTTTCCCCTTGTAGTTTGACGCAATCGCTAATTACCCCCTATAGTACTCCAAAAAAGAGTTGGTCACACGTGCATTGCATTTTCATGCATTGAAAAGTGGGTTATACCTTAAACTAGTCATACATGGCATGTAGCTAAACCTAAGTGCAAAGCAATCTAGATATACGCTGGTCATATGCAGAAGAACAAACTTTAACGGGCAAAAGTGCCCAAACACATGACTCAAAGCCTATATGCGTGCCTGAGCAGATCCTAAAGGTTGAAAGTGAATTTGAATATGATAGGGAAAAGGTACAAATTTGGTGGTTTAGGGTGATAGGACATCAATTTCCACCAAACGTATTTACAAACTTGTTTGAATAGTTTTAACCTATTATTGTAAGACTAATATCCAAACCACACAAGTAATTATTGATATCAAAATTACTTAAAAAGCATAAAGTCAAATTGAAATTTGTTTTTATTGAAATTTGACACTAATCTTCATAAACTTCAATAGTCTGATAATACCATAGATATATATGAAGTACATATATAGGATCTCAAAGACTGGTAATACCATAGATATATATGCAGCAAAATACACCCTAAACTCCAAAATCATGTAACATGCTTGGTGCAATCAGTTGGTTTAAACGAGACAGTCCCCTTCTTGGTATCATATCCAACCAAGAAGTTCACCTGCTGCAAGTTCCCATATATGGAAATGGAATTTGACCCCTTAAAAATGCAGCAAACAACATTCTCACTGACTGCAATGAAAAGGTGCATAGGTTTCAACTTGACGTCTGCACCTTCAAATTTAATTGTGACGTTAGGGACCTTGAAATCAGTAGTAGCTTTATAGCAAAGATCAAGGAATTTGTTGGGATCATTAATTGGTTTTGCATTGATCTAGTCAGAAATTGCTTTAAGCAACTTTGAAGTATAATCTTGAGGCAACATTGTCAAGGTGGTGCCTGAATCAATGATTATGTTCCCCTTTGATGACCCAGATGAAGAACCTCTAAATGGGATATCCTTGTTAGCTACACTGATTGATTTCAGTGTGAGATGATAGAATGTTTTGGGGTTTTTTGAAACCAACGGAGTTGAAACCGCCCCGGCACCAGATACAATAGCTGCACTTCCAAAATTGAGTTTGCTTGTGTTTGTAGTCATAGAATCAAATGGGATCAAGCAATAGGAGAATTTTCCACCAGTAGCAGATCCCATTTGTGTGATAAGTGAATCATCTCCACCACCAAGGCCAACTATTCCAGATGTTTCGGGATCAAAAGTTCCGGCATTGTCATGTCCACAACCAATTATGGTTTTTGGAAAAGCCACTGATCTACCGTTGGTTGAACCCAAGGTGACTGTGTCAACTGCAATATCTCCATTTGTGTGAGAGTTATCACCATAACTCATCTTATATTTGCATGCACCAGAAGAACAAGTAGCGGCATTTGCAAGAGTTTTGCACTGACTTGAGGAGCAAGCAACAGTTCTGTAAGTGGAGGAGCTTTTAGGTTGAAACAATGGAGCCTTTTGCTTGTAACAATGACTGCAAGGCTCGCATTGTGTCCATATAAGGTCACTGCCTGTATCAGCCACACCTAAAATCGGTGTTGGTGGTGTCCCTATTGATATGTTTATCAAGTATGAGCCAGAGTTGGAGATTATATCGGCTTGGGCTGTGTTTAGAGACATATATGTGGGATCAAAACGGTGGATATTACTAATTGAACGACGGAGAGCTTTTGTGACTCGTTGGTAGGGGGTTTCGAGAGGATTATAGAAGGGAGATTTTAGGGAGTCACGATGGATCAGTTCAACACTGAAACCAACCTTTTGAGCTTCTGTGAGAGAGAAACAGAAGAGACATAGAATGGATAGAGTGAAAAGGTTAATTGCAAAAGCAGCCATTGTTGATACACAAAAAGAGAAACCAAGAAGTTGTAATATATATGAGAAGGGCTGAAAAGTGAGAAACAGAATGATTTAATTAAGGTAATGATGTAAACTATGAGATGATAAAATAATTAATGTGGGTATTGACAATTCACATCCCAATTCATTTGGGGTGAATTTGGGCAAAATCTAGCATTAAATGATGAATTTAGATAAAATCTAGTATTATTAACTCATGAGATGATATAATAATTAATGTGTTTATTGACAATTCACATGCCAAATTAGGCAAAATCTAGCATTAAATGATGAATTTGGGGAAAATTTAGCATTAGATGATGAATTTGCAAAAAATCTAGCATTATTAAATCATAAGATGATATAACAATTAATATGTGTGTTGAAAATTTACATGTCAAATTATTTAAGATGAATTTGGGCAAAATCTAGTATCACACACACTATAGAGAGAGGGTAATGTTACACTACCCAAAAATGTGCTCAAATTCATTGGTAAAATAATGTGACAAGCTTATATTAATTACCATATCATCAATACACTCTTTCAAAATTAATATAGTAGCTACAAATCAGCTTACCTTCTTATTTGGACAAAGTTTTACAGAAATGAAACATTGTTCATTTATATATATGTATACATAAAAGTACCCAAAAAGTATCCAAATTTATTGTCCAAATAATATGACCAACTTATGTATAATTACTATATAATTAATATATCATTCCAAAATAAATGTAATAACTACAAATTAGCTTACCATATTATTTATGCAATGTTTTTAGGAAGTGTAGCATTGTTTATATATATAATATAATATAATATGATATAATATTTCCACCATGTACCTCTTGTTTTGGTTACCCCGTTTCCCACATTCAATTTTTAAACATTTCTTTTACTTGATTGATAAGAGCCCACTTGATATGCGTTGAATTTGTAGAACCCAGAATTTCATTTTCTTGGGAGAAATAGTGTTTTCTGGATAAATAGTATTTTTGGACAAATAGTGTTTCTAGATGAATAGTAATTCCATGTGAATAGTATTTTTGAGTGAATAGTGATTTTCGAAAAATAGAAAATTTCCTTATGTTTCATGAGAAAAATTTTTGATGAATAGTATTTTCGAGTGAATAGTCTGTATGAATAGTGATTTTTGAAAAATGGACATTGGACATCATAAGCCCCAGAATAAAAATTAGAGTTATTAGAAACTGAAACAGAGAAAAAATGAGTTTGTTTAAGTGAATTTTAAGCGTTCCGAATATTTATCGATAAAAATACCCTTATCGGAAACGTTGTGAATTTTAGTGAGTTTAAAACCAATTGAATTTTTTTCGAAGCATGTGATTGAAGGTTAAGACACCTAATTAAAGTATTACATGGTCAATTTGATGATAAGATGACTATGAAATATTTGCGGAATTTATTGGTGTTAAATGAGGATTAAATTTTAAGTTTAATGAATTATTAAAGAAACACATAAAAGGATAATCATCAAAGAAGCACAATCCTTGTGAAAAGGAATGGACCAATGAATTTGTAACATTTTTAAGTCAAAAATTAAGAGTAATTAGTTGAGGTTGAATAAAAAATTAATTGAATTGGTTAGTTATTAAATGGATTGAATTTTTGACCAATCACATGATTTAATTTATAACTAGTGGCATTTATGTGATTTTAAAGTCACTCCAAGGGCAATTTAGACATTTGAAAAGATGGATATAAAAAGTTAAATGCAAGAGGGGATGAACAAATGCATCATTCGGCTAAAACAAGGAGGATAACGTGAAGAAGAGGCATAACCATGAAGAGTAGACTGAGAGGAAGAAAAATTGCAGCCGTGAGAAGAAGAAGAAGGAGAAGAAGAAGAGGAGATTCCAAGTATGTTCCATCCATCTTTAGCTCTCATACCCATCAAGAATTTTCAAGAAAAAGAGATAAGAGAGTTGTAGGTAAGTGATTAATTTCATGAACTAGTTGTTGGGTTTTTAAAGTTTGGTGATTAAATGAGTTTTTGATGGATTTTATGGAATTATTAGAGGTTGATCATCATCAAATTGAGCTTGGGAGTGAAAGAAATCATCAAGGAGTTTGGCTCAACCTATTTTAGTAAGGTGAGTTAGGGTTTGATATATTAAATTGAATTGGTATTTTGAGACTTTGGTTGATCTTTTGATGATGGTTTGATGCTTTTGAGTGTGATTGTTGAGTTGGAAATGAAGAGAATAGCTTGGGTATGACATGTATTAATATGTGATTAAGTTGGAAAAGATTAGGTAATTGGATGTATTTTAGTGTTTGAATGAGTTTATAGATGGTATTAGATTAATTTGAGAAGAATTTTGAAAAGAAAAATCAAGTGAATGGATTGTTGGACAAGTATACTAGTGTGTGGACCACTTGTGTTTGCGTATGTGTTTATGTTGATTTTAATGTTTGAATGGTTGGTATGATGTTTTGGAATGAAAATGAATTGATTGATATCAAAGAAGTGGAAGAATAATGAAATTGGAAAGTTTGGGTGATTATGTTGGTTAAGGTTTAGAATGAGTGTAAATTTGTTATCCAATCTTTTTAATGTGTTTTGATGATGTTTATAAGGTGTTTGAGAGCTTTGGTGCTAAAGAAATTAATTGAAATGGATGTAAGAGTATTGGGTGGAAATTTGATGGAGTTGTGAAATTATTAAGTAAATATGTTGAATGGTAAATTAAGTGATTAGTTGGTATTTATGTGAGTGAATGGTTGAATTCTTGAATGAGTTTTTTTTTTTTTTTTTTAAATGTAAAGTTGATGGTGGAATTATTAAATATAGGTATTGAACTAGAATTTAAATGGTTAAATGGGTGTTTTAGATGTTGGAAATTAATTGAGTGAAATGTTGGATTGTTGAATTGATTTTAAATGAAAATGTTGGTTGGGAAGATTATATCAAGAATTGGCATTATATTGTATATTATCCTTTAGGTTCAAATTTGAAGTACAAATGAGATTGACATTGAAATTCAACGAACAAGGTGATGAACTGATGGTGGAATGTGATTTTAGGTGATTTGGAAACAAAAAGAATCAAAGAGAGGTTTGAAGGAGTGGTGGAGTAGTTGAAAGTAAATTGTGAGTGGTTTTATTTTGTTGAATTATTTTAATGCAATGTTATTGACATTATTACAAGCTATTAAGTTTAATTAAATTCTAGCATATTTTAAGTTTATTATACATGTATATTTCTTGAATTATATTGTAATTGTAATTGTATTTATTTTTAAGCAAAGTAAATTAGTAAGCTTTTGATATATATACATGCATGAAATTAAGTTGATAAGATGTTTCAAAAGTATTTTCGATTATAAAGTTGATATCAGAAAAGAAAGTTACAAGTATATGGAAGAATTTTAAATGTCTTTGGTTTACCCTAATCCCTAGTATACCCGGCCGTAGTACCATTACGTGTATGACAAGATGGTTGGGATTGTCATTAGCTTCGGGGGGTTGAGTCTGTGAGTCATTCTCTGCACGTATATGGTAGTGTAGATCTGCCTTATGTTGGGAGAGGAATCGCGACCCCAAGAGTTTCCTATATCTGCGACTACACATGGTAGCATTCTCGAGCTTTAGTGGCGATGAGAAATTCCATCACAATAGGGCTAAACTTCCCTGGGTTGCCTTTGGTGAGATAAAAGAGAAAAACACGTCAATAGACGTGAAATTTATTAAATTAGAAATTTATTTCCAGTTTCAAAAAATAAAAAAAGTTTATAAGAATTAATTAGTTTCGTAATTTTAATAAAATTATAAGAAAATTATTAGTTTATAAATTATTTCGGGAGGACATATATATATTTTAGAAAATGAAATTTTAGTTAAAAGTTATCCGTTCACTGAGTTTTATACTCACCATTTTTTTATATGTTTTTGAAAAATCCTTCCTAGGTGCAGGAACGAGCCGTCAATCAGAAAAGACTCCATTGGACGCGTAGGTGGCCTGACACAATAATATCACTGCATAAGTTTATGTTTAAAAATGTATGTCATGCATTACATGCAACTTTTGATGAAAATATTTGTAAATTATATTTTGGGTTGTATATAACGTTTTATATTTATAAAATTAAATTATATATTTATGTTAACTGAAAATGAAATATATGTATGGATTTCAAATTGAAAAATATTTGTTGTTGAATTGTGGAAACGATTTGAGGGCCTGAGGCCCAGTAGTGGAAAAATATTTGTTATAGAAGTATTAAATTTTGAAATTTGCAGGGTAGCATGTTCGGAAAACAACCATTATGCTGCCCAAATTTTTATAAATTCGTTTTATAAATGTTCAAAATAAAAAGAAAAATTTTCCCACGTTCCCGTATTAATAGAAAGTTTTGAAAAGTAAACGGTGTAGCTTTATAGAAACTTTCCAGTTATATCAAATATCCGTTGGAGGGCTACCGTGAGGCGGTCGGTAGGCCTAGTAAGGAGAGAGGCTTGTCAGAATTGATTCAGTCCAACCTTTTTTTTTAATTAAAACTTGGGCTTTCTTATACCACTTTCAGCCCACTTAAATTTGGCTCTTTAATTGGACCCCTTCAACTGATCATTTGAGCCCCATTTATGATTATAAAATTCTACCGGGTCCATTGAATTTGAGCCTTAATGTCATATCATTTTGATAAAGTTTTTGGGAAATGCAGTATTATATATATACACATATACATATAACTATAACTTTTTTAGGTAATGTCTTCAATTTTAAAAAATTAGAATAAACTAATCAAATTCATTTATTGCATTCTCTCTCCTAAAACAAATTTTCTCTCATATTTAATTCAATTGTAATGAATGAATTTAATTAGTTGATCTTAACTTTAAAAAATTAGGAGACATTGACTATAAAAGTTATATATATATGTAGTAATGTACACTACCCAAAAATTTACTTAAATGATGTGACAAACTTATGTGTAATTACCAATTATTATTACATCATCTTAAAATTTATGTTGTAACTACAAATCAACTTGCCACATTATTTGGACAAATTTTTGGAGCATTGTTTATACATACATACCTATATTGTAAAACCCAAAACTCTGTTTTACGATAAATGATTGATTTTTTCCGACGTATAGGGTATTCAGATGGAAAAAAGGTCTGTATGAGTAAAAATTTTCGAAAAACAGATCTAATAAATTAATGTTTTAAAATTTATATTAGAATTAACAGAAACTAAAACGGAGTGAAATCAGGTCATTTCGAAAAGATTTTAAGTGATTCGAAGTATATTAGACATAAGTACACTATTCAATTAGTGTCTCGTATAGTATTTGTAGAGAAATAAAATAATTCCTAGTACCCGGATGAAAAGTATAATTTTAGTAGAATTTCAGATAGGACCGGAAATGATTTCGTTTTCAAAGGAATATAATAATTGTTTTTGGTGCCTGTAGGTGTTAATCGAATTTTAATAAATTTTTAGAAGTGTTAATTTAGTTCTCATATGATTTCCAGATAGATTCGAAGCGATTTCGAATATGAAAAGAATATTTTAGAGATTGGAAATTTACAAAAGAAATGCAAGTTAGTGGAAATCCAAGTGGCAAGTTAGTGGAGGATTAGCCAATAAAAGAAAGACATGTGTAAAGTGGATTGAGTGGAAGACTGACACATGGATGGTGAATTAAAAGGATGCATGACAAGTGTTGAAATCATGTCAACCATATATATATATAATCAAAACAAACAAATGAAGAGATAGCACAACACAACTCCCTCATTCGGTCAACACAAGCTCAAACTCTCCCTCTCGCTCTCTTTCATGAATACAAACACCCTCTCTTAGTCATTTGAAGGAAATCAAACAAAAGCTAGAGTAAACAACACAAGAAGCTCTCGGTCACAACACAAAAGGAAGCAAAAAAGGAGTGCATTAAGCTTGGAGAGCAAAAGAGAAAGCTTTCGGTTTTGAGAGGTGAAGGCCGAATGCTATATAAGAGAATTTGAAGTCATTCTTGAGTGAATCTACCACATGCAAGAGTGGTAATCCAAGCTAGAAGCCATACCCATCCATTCCAAGAGGTAAGCTTTGATTTTCATGAGTTTTTGTTAAAGAAATGGATGAATTATGTGAGATTTATATTTGGGTCTTAGGAAAGGAAACCTCATTAGTGTAAAAGTTGGAATGTGTCGACGTTGGATTTCAGTCGACGAGTAATCAATACCCAATACCTGTAATCAATGTGAGAAAACACAAATACCAAGAAAGAATAGAGGCAAATAACGAGAATCAAACAAGGAACACGGATCTTTTACGTGGTTCGGCAATAATTGGCCTACGTCCACGACTGTCTGTCTCTTAAATTCTGCAGAGTGACAGTGTATTATTGATTATTCTCCGATAATGTTACAATGATCTTAATCCCTATTTATAGGGAAAGAGGTGTTACAATTCTGGTTGTAGCAAATCAGGAAAAGAATCATGGATTAATTACATTCCCAAATAATCAGGAAAAATAAGGAAAAGAATTATAAATTAATTATACTTCCTAATGTGGCTGAATAATATCAGGAAACTGCTTCCATAAAATCAGGGATGATGTTGATTCGGTTTGAATTCGAATAGACTTCCATATCTGATGAGAAAATCACGGTTTGATTGGGTAACTGCCATATTCGAAGAGAGAATCATGGTTGACATAGGCAACTGCCTGTTTTGGAAGATACTGTATCCATTACGCTTCTGAGCGAGCTGATTATTATGGCGGTCTGGTAGTTTGCGAGCTTGAGCTCGTATAGCGAGCTACGTATGAGGCGAGCTGCGGTCTGACTGTGTTCACAGGTCTGTTGATGTCAGCTGAAGGATTCACCTGAGCGAGCTGAAGAGTTTGCTAGCCTTAGAATCGATACTGGGTCTCATCTGATGGACTTTGACTGGGTTTTGACCTTTATCGGGCCTTCTTATTGGGCCTGAATTGGGCTTTTACCAGTCCATTTAATGAGTCCGAAAAATATATATAACAGAATGTATGTAAATTTGATGTTGAATCAATTGAGAAACTTAACATGCATGTTGATGATGATTTTAGCCAATAGATGAAATTGTGGGTTGAATGAATTTTTGATGTTTTGTCATGAGTTTGATGATGCTTTGATCTAAATTCAAGTGTTAAAACTTGATGAAAGATTGGTATATTGATGCATGTTTAATTCGGCCAAGGAAGTGTTGATTTGATACATTTTGAATTTGAGTCATTTGGATGGTTTCCATGCTTAGGAATGTGTTGAAAGGATAGATTTTAGTGTTGAAATGAAAAATGAAACTTAGTGGATATGCATGATGTTAATTCGGCCAAGGCATTGCATTAATGATGAAAAATTGTTTTTGAATTGTTTATGTAATTTTATGGAGTATTTGGATAATATTATTGACATGGAAATTGAAAAAAGATTCATTGAATGTTAAATGACCATTTCATGATTAAATATTTCGTAATTGCTCGAATATAGTACTTGGTGAAATTAAATGGAATTTACATTATTCTTTGATGTGTTTAAATGTGAATTTAATGAAAAAACTCAATAAGAGTGATGATAGGACAAGGTATTGAGTTTGGCCAATATAGGAAATTATTGATTCGAAAATGTCGTTTGATCCGTTCGTATTAATTTAGACTTCATTTGATGTCTTTTTCGTGCATTGATATTTAAAATTTCGAATGGAAAGTAAATACGAATAATCGATATTGAAACGAATTATAAAAGGATGTTTCGAAATACTAGAATAGCTAAATGTTTATATGGATTAATGCGTAGTGATGAGATATGCGTGTGAAAGACCTTGGTTACGACGTAATCTAAAATAGAATAGGAAAATGTGTAGGTTACGCGGAGGTGAGAAAACTTTTTCGTCAATATTGAAATTCATAGTGAGCTAAGGAATAAGGTGAGTGTCTTAATAAAAATGTTTTGAAATGTTTATATTTCCATTTATGTTGATTTTATATGATGAATTTAAATTCATGCTATTTACAAATGAAAGTTTATTTTTACGATTGATGAATTACCATACAAGAACCATTTTGCATAAATGATTCAATATTTTGCATAAAATGTGAATAATATGATGAAAAACAAAATGTTTAGAAATGATTTGTAAGCCTATGGTACACCCTATAGATATATAATGGCTAGTTTTTACGTAAGCAATGCAAGATTCCATTGCATAGAATCAGATATATGTCTTAAGCGATGCAGGGTTCTGCTTGTAGCGATGTGAGATTGCGCTATCATATAGGGTATCTTCTACTATCATAGTGATGTTGGACTCTGCTACTTGGTTACTGGACATATGATTTAAGCAATGTGGGATTTCGCTTGAGAGAGATGTTGGATTCTGTTATGCCAAATATTTAGGATACCATGTGAAATAAATTGACAGTGATTAGCTCATTTTACTTAAAGGTATTTCGAAAACTTTAATTGTCATCATTGATATTGTGAAGCCCAAAATTTTTTCTATATAGGAGAAATAAAATTTTTTTCAGATGAATAGTATTTTCAAATGAATAGTATTTTCAGATGAATAGTATTTTCGGATAAATAATATTTTTGAGTGAATAGTGATTTTCGGATTCATAAAACCTAGAATTTTCTCTCCATAAAAGAAAAAAGTTTTTTAGTGAATAATATTTTTGTATGAATAGTGAATTTCGAAAAGCTGACCATATGAATTAAAAGTTCTGGAATTAATGCTAGTGTTAAATGAAACTGAGATGGATCAAAGATAAGTCTATTTGAAGAGATTTTAAATGATTCGAAGTTTATAGAATGAAAGTACTCTATTCGATTTTAGTGCCGTAGATAGTAATTATGGAGAAATAAAATAAATTAAAGTACCTATATGAGAAATTAAATTTTTAGTAAAGTTCCCGAATAGATCCAAAAGAGTAAATTGAGTTCCGATAAAACCCTCGGATAGTCCGGTAATGATTATAAAATTCTTAGGAAAGTTCGGATGGTTAAGTTGAATTCTGATAAATTCTTCGATGGACCGAATATGGTTCAAATGATAAATTGAATTTTAGTATATTTCTCGGAAAGTCCGGGGATGACTTTTATTTATGAAATAATAAAATAATTTTAAGCGGTTGAATCCGAATGAGTAATCGAATACTAATAAAATTTTCGGATATAAAATTGAATCATAATAAAATTTCCAGATAGATCCGAAATGATTTTGAATTTGAAAATCAAAAAGTGTGAATGGATGCATGAAAAGGGGACACTTGGCTTGAGACAAAAGGAAGAGAGAATGCATGATTAACAAGTGTCAACAATTGAGGATGGAAGCTTGACAAGTGGATAGTGATTTAAGTGAGTGAGTGACAAGTGTATGGACAATAAGAAGCATATATATAATGAAATTGAAAGTGAAATCAAACAAATGAATGAAGAAGCAATCTGTTTCAGTCAAAAAGAAAAACAAACACAAGAAACCGAGACAAACACATACTCATTCAACTTCAAGAAAAAATGAAAACAAGAAACAAACAAGAGCAGCTCACGGTTAGGTGAAGAAGACCGAAACATGCTATTGCAAAGATGAGTTTAGAAGCTATTTTGAATAATTTTGGAACATGCAAGAAGCAATTCATTAAAGGAAGGAAGAAGGGAGGTATTTCGGTCAAGACAAGGGCTGTTCTGCCGGGGACTACACAAGGGGACAGTGGCTGGTCCATGGTGATTTAAGGTGATTTTTGAAGCTTTTTCACACATGCAAGAGGTGTGCATCAACCTAGAAGTGAAAACCATTAAATTGAGGTTAGTTTGAAGTGTAAAATTTGAGTTTTTCTTTGAGTTAAGTTGGGTAATCTTTGGATTATGGTATTGGATGATTTTATGGTGAGATTATGTTTGGGTTTGAGGTGTTGAACCCTTAAGAGGATGTAAATGGGCTTGCATGTAGCATTGGTATGAAAATTGAAGAAAGTGTTGTATTGGATGCATGAGAATCTCATGGCCAAATATGTGTGTGGATGGTTTAAATGTAGTTTGAGTGTGCTGTTATGCATTTTAGTCTGATATTGGAGTGTAAGATCTTGATGGAAAGTTGAAAATGTGTTGGAATGCATTCGGTTGAGAATGGATAACATAGACCAAAATTGAATTGAATTATTTTGAGTTATTTTTTCATGTTAATTATGTGTTAAAATGTTGGATTTCGATGTTGAAATTTTAAGTAAAACTTTGTGTCGACGTTGAAATTCAGTCGACGAGCATTCAACGTCCAATACCTGCAATCAATGTGAGAAAACACAGAAATCGAGAATAAAATAACAAAGAACCAAGAACAAATGAACAGGGGAACAGGGAATTTTTAACGTGGTTCAGCAAGTACGCCTACGTTCACGGCTGTCTCTCTTAAATTCTGCAGAGTGACAATATGATATTTAATGTCTGTCGTTTACAATAGTTTTTAACCCCTATTTATAGGGGAAGAGTTGTTACAGATTAGGAAACTACAAAATAGGAAGAGAATCATGAATTAATTACACTTCCTAATTTATTTGAATAAAATCAGGAAACTGCCCCTTAAAACCCGAGATAATGTTGACTGGGTTTGAATTTGAATTAACTTCCATATCTGGAAAGAAAATCATGATCAAACTAGGTAACTATCTATTCTGGAAGATATTGCATTAACTGCGCTCTGGGTGAACTACCGTTTATGGCTACCTCGAGCTGGACCTCGCTAAGAAATGAGCTATGAATAAGGCGAACTACGGAACGAGTTACAACCTGACTGTGATACGAGCTCGTTGCTATGAGCTGAGAAAATTACTAGGGCGAGCTGAGGAACTTGTTGGGCTTAGAGTTGATATTTGGGCTTTGTCTGATGGGCCTTTGCATTTGTACTGACTTTATTGGGCCTTCACAGGCTTTTACCAGCCTATTTAGTGAGTCCAAAAAATACATACAACATCAGCCCCCCAACTCTCAGTTCGTTCTACGAATTGGGAGCTCGAGCTCGCTGGTAAAAGCTAGCTTCTTTGGTAAGCCAACTTGAATCATCATTTTCCTGCCCTTCTAAATTCTGTCTTATCAGCTTCGACACGTGGCAGTCATGCAGGAGATAACTGAAACGACACTAGCACGTCCCTTACACGCGCATTAAATGCGTACATCTTTCAACTAACGGCTACATGATTAGAAAGTCGTACCTCGCGTTGCACAGTTGGATTAATGACGGTTACACAGCACAGAGATCTGACGGCTGGGGTTCGAGCTCGTCCACCTATATAAACTGGTGGAGCCTTTTCATTTTTTCTTTTTCATCTGTCATTTTTCTTTCGAAGCAACCAAGCAACCAAGTTCAGAAAACTCACTGATTTTTCACGAAATCAACACCTCCAGTCGCCATTTTTACCCTGTCATCAGAGATTCATGGTAAGTTTCTGATTTCCTATTTCAAACTTTGAGTTTTTTGGTTTATTTTGTTGAGTTCATGTTGCGTTGTACTTGCATTTTGTTTTCTGCTTGAACGGTTTGAATGCGTTGTATTGTTGCTATTGAATCTTTGTCATTACTGTGTTTGAGATGGCTTGAATATATCATGTTCTTGATGTTAAACTTTTGCCATTCTGAGTTTCTTGTTGAACAAAAACTTTTCAACTTCTATTGATTTGATCTTGTAGCATATTTATCTGCGACCTATTTATTGTTTGTGGTTTGTCATGCATGTGAACTGTAGGATTAGATTTGTAGACCATTAGCTCATAGGTCGCTTCTTCATAGGCTGAACATGCTTCTTTTACACAGAAAACTTAGAAAGATCTTTAGTATTTTGATAATCTACCTGCCACGACCTGAACATGCTTCTTTTACATAGATGTCTTCAAGTGGAACTCGTAAGGTTAGTGGAACCATTCAGAGAGAAGGGTCAGCTGAAGCTAGAGTCGCTTCTGAAGCAAACCGTCGAGCCATAGAAAAGCAACGAGCTGAAGAGGAGAGGGAAGCTCGCAAAACGTTTGCTCACTACCCATCTTCCATGGAAGTTTTCGAACTGCAGAGGATCGCTCTTCACTTCCATATTCCCAAAGGCTACCGCGCGATGTCACCCACTTCAAGAAAACATGCAGGCTATCGTTCGAAGGGGTATATTGCTGTCAGCACTCAGCACCTAGAACACGAGCTAAGATTCCCAGTTCCTTCTTATTTTATCAGATTCTTGAACGCTGTCAAGCTTGCTCCGTTCCAGTTAACACCGAACTTATACCCGCAGCTGACTTCGTTGGCTCTGGCCTTTCTCAAGAACGGCCTTCGTCCTTCAACTCCAAAAATAATCCAAAATTTCTATAGTATCAAGACCTTGAGCACAAAGCATGGCGAGAAACCAGATGACATCTACTATCTAGCAGCTTGCTCGTCAGAATATAAAGAACTCTTGCCCCAAGGAGAAGCAAAAGGTAAATCCAACGTTGGAAAATATAAGACGAGTTGGTTTCTCGTCTCATGTCTTTCCCTTGTACGTCTTAAAAACTTCAGTTTCGTCCTGGAACCAGGTATGCAGAAGAGAAACTTTGGCGAGCTAAACAACGTTTTTTTTTTTTTTTTTTTTTTTTTTTTTTTTTTATCAATTTGCCTTGCAGAATTAAAAATGGATAAGTTTCCTCTTAGCAATGAGGAGAAAAGGGCTCTCGATGTTCTCGCGAACTCGGGCGAAGCCAGCATTAGCAGCAAGTTTGATAATGCTCTTCTTCAGACTCATGGCCTCGCTCCTCTTGATGATTCTCCACTAATTGATGTCAAGAATGACATCTCAAGCATTGGGCAGCGCGAATTTCCTTCCATCTTCAAAGTTCCTATCCCTACCTCGCAGGTAGAAACTTCTCCAGTTCCTGCCCCAGCACAGGCAGAAACGGCTCCAGCTCGTATCTCCTCCTCGCGAGCAAAGACATGGAAAATCAACTTCTCCAATACAATCCTAACTATAAGAAGGTTCCTGTCCTAGTACACAATGGAAAACCAACTTCAGAATCACTGGTGATTCTTGAATACATTGATGAGACATGGAAGAACAGCCCTTTACTGCCTGAAGATCCTTATGACAAAGCCACAGCCCGATTTTGGGCCAAATTTGGTGATGATAAGGTAAGCAAAAGCTTCCCCAAATAATTTCTTGCTCCTTAAGACTAGCTTCTAAATTTTTATGTTTTCTAAAACCTGAACTATATAAAAAACAAATAGGCTTCTATTTATTTATCTGTACTAGTACATGAATTACGTTGCCTTATCTATCTACATCTAATAATATGCCTCCTTTTTTTTTTTTTTAACTGATAATATGCCTATAAATAGGTTATTTATAATTTTGTAATTTAATGTAATAGAATCCTTCTTTTTATTACTTCACAGCTATAAAGTGGTGACCCAAAAGAAATACCTTGGAACTTTTCCCAAAAAAAAGAATGAAAGAAATACCTTGTAATGTTGAATACTTGTATGGTTATAAGAACCCGGCTTTAATACCTTTCAAAATATTATATAGGAGGAATTTTAATTGCAAATTACTTAAAAACCTTATTTATAAGAAAATTAAGAGAAAACAATTAGATGTTAGCAAATTAAACACAATAAAATAGTTTTTAAGTACTTTTTCCAAGAAAAAAATAGTTTGAAAGAAAATTAACACAACAATAATATTAATGAAACAAATGTGCCGATTGGCTTGCAAATTACGCTTATTCGTGTTTTAATAAAGAAGTTTTGGTTTTTGGATCATAACTTAATATTCTAGAAAGTACTGTATTCAAATATTTGAATCTACATATGTATATACTGTTCCATAAGCACATATGTGTCTTGGGCGAGAAGTACCATGTGACAAACTTGTCAGCATCGTAGCTTATCTACAAGCATAAATTACAGAATTTAGTGGTATTAACTGACCAAGACCAATCGGCTCCCCATAATAATTCTTGCAAAGAAAAGTTAATATCAAAGCAAGATCCATACTGCTTTAGTGGTTGGTCTTGTCTCAAAGTCAAATATATGTACTATATCTTGTTTGACTGTTAGACCAACCTAAATTATGTTGTTTGACTGTTAGCCCAACCTAAATTATATACTCTTAAAGAATGCCGCCTTTAGCCAAAGAAGAACAAATGCAAACATGTCAAATATAGAAATATCTAATGCTTGTGGTTCTCATTTACATCAGTGTTCAAACACGATTTCCAAAAAGCATCAGACATATTTCATCATCGAAGAAATTGTGTCGGCTTTTAAGAAATGTCCAATTTATAATTTTGTTTATGCTTTTAAAAGAAAAAGATTCCTTGAAAAAAAAAAGGCTCATTTACAATATATCATATGTACATCTAAATTCATAATTTTTTTTTAATTAATATAAAATGGTTTAAAATTTTATTAGAATCCACCAAAATAAATACTAATTATGAGGATGAAAATCTAATCCTATAATAAGAGATAATTATTGTTATAAGAAAAAAAAAACTATATTTATATAAAACTTATAAAATACCCTTAATTTACTTTTACCATTAAACGAATATTTAAAATAAAGAATGAAAGTGCATATGCTACAAGCAAATGTTTTAAATTATATAATATTTAATTTGTGGACATAGTTGATGATGAGAATGACAGTGGGCCTGCTCCATTTAAGTTTTCTATTGAAGATGCTCCGAGCACTGGTGCTATAAAGAGCATATAAACATAGAAATATTCTGGCTACTCAGCTATCAAAATTGCATAAAACTATGGCAGAAGAAGTGAAGCTTTTCAAGACATGGTCAAGTCGATTTGGTCTAAGGATTGTTTGGGCATTGAAGCTTAAGGGCATTGAATATGATTCAATAGATGAAGATCTATCCAACAAGAGCCCTTTACTTCTCCAATACAATCCTATCTATAAGAAGGTTCCTGTCCTGGTACACAATGGAAAACCAACTTCAGAATCACTAGTGATTCTTGAATACATTGATGAGACATGGAAGCACAACCCTTTACTGCCTGAAGATCCTTATGACAAAGCCACAGCACGATTTTGGGCCAAATTTGGTGATGATAAGGTAAACAAACCTTCCCCAAATAATTTCTTGTTCCTTAAAACTAGCTTCTCTAAATATATCAATATGGAATGCAGGTTATGTCATCAATATGGAGTGCTTTCACTCATGAAGGGAAAGAACAAGAGGATGCTATTGGTCAAGCCATTGAAAACCTGAAATTCTTAGAAGAACAGCTAAAGGGAAAGAAATTTTTTGGTGGAGAGAAGATTGGACTCACAGATTTGGCCTTGGGTTGGCTTGCTAACTTGGTCCGTGTATTCGAAGAAATAATTGGTGTGAAAATTATAGATCATGAGAGGTTTCCATCTTTGTTAGCCTGGACGCAAGAGTTTGCAGAAGCTCCAATAATCAAAGAAGGCTGGCCTCCACAGGACAAACTAATCGTCAAATTCCAAGCCCTCCGTGATAGCCATCTTGCAGCCGCACGGTCTAAGTAATCCAGTATGTGAGATTTGTGCAAATGATAGCGTTTCGTATAATTCCAGCATTAGCACATATCACAGTCAAAAATGATGTCTGTTTGCTGGCCTATGGAGTCCTTTCTTTTGCTTAAGTTATCCGCTTGTTTTACAATAATTGTCTGTCCCTCATAACTTGCCATATATAGCCTGAAATAAAAGTTCCAGGACAACTATAAATCATATTTATCATCACAATTTCAGTTTAGAAATATCTTATCATCACAGTATATGCCTAGAAAAAAACAAAGTATTATATAATTGGTAAAATAAATGGAGTATGTTTGTAACTATCACCATGAACAATGAGCAAGCCAACATTGATGTTTTTAGCAATATTGTGTGTATGTATGTATCCAACAACAGAAGAGAGAGATAACACCATATATATTACATGTAAATATTCAATAGTGGTGTAAAAAGTATTTCATCAGATTACATTCTCCTATCAAAAAATGGATTAAGATTCCATGCCTAATGTCCGGGGTACACATGAGACTTAAGAGGCTATGACAATTTTTATTTTATTTTATTTTATTTTTTGATAGTTGGTATAAGTCCAGGGGATAACTAGGACTAGGTAGAATAGAACATTAATGGTGTGGCCTGAGGAGTGGCTCCTATATGAGAGAGAGTATCGTACACATAGGTGGAGGAGCAACCCATAAAAGTGGGGGACAAACCCACAATTTTAAGAGGGAGAGGGGCACCTTAGCAATAGAACATGTGACTTGACCACAGTCATGGGTGGACAGCCTTTACCAAGTGGCAAAGCCCAACTGCCATGTTCTCCTAAATTATAAGGAGCTTTTTTGTTTTGTTTTGTTTCAGAAGGCGCATGTGGCTATGACAATTTTTAGATCAAGTAAATAGTCATAGTGACTTTAAAATGCTGTCTATAAAGAAAATCACAAACAAAGAAAGATTGTACCTATATGTGGCTACTTGGGTAATGACTACCACATTTCTACTTAAAACAAGAAAAAGTTATCAGCATATATACCTTAATAGATCTAGATATCTCCAAAAAAAAAAAAAAAAAAGGAAAAAAATAAAGATTTAGATTGGGTAAATTGCATGGGCCCCCAATTTTATCCATAATTGAGTTCCATCTTAAACTATTCATTTAATTACACTAACATCCCCTTGACCAATTTACTAACCTTTGACCATAGCTAGTCAATTAAGTTTGAGAGGTAATTGAATCTTTTTACTAACTATTCTTAAACTACCTAAGCCTAGAATTCCTTGTCCAACCTAGCATCAGATGACATATACCGACCTTTCTCTAGTAACATTCAGTTAATTTGTTTGTGATCCCATTCTTTTGTGGTGCATTTTTAGTTTAGTAGTGTTAAACAATACCATCATTTTGACATACTTGTAAAAACTGATCACTCATATACTTGTCATCATTATTTGATATCAGATGTTAGATTTTTTTGCCAGTAGGAGTTTTAACCATCTTCTTATATTTTCGAAAGACATTTAGAATTTCACTGTTATTTTTCATAACATACACCCATGCTTGTCTCAAGAAATCATCGACGGAGGTAACAAAGTAATTGATGCCTCCTAGAGATGTTTTTATGGGACCCCAAACATTAGAGTAAATGTAGTCAAGAATTCTTTCAATGTGGTGAATGCCAGATTTGAACTTTCGTTTGTCTACTTGCCAAAAACACAATGCTTATAAAAACTCAATTTATGGGGTTTTGCTTCTTTCTAAAAGACTTGTTTTATCAAACTCTACAAGGCTTTTTCACTAGTGTGTCCTATGCCCATATGTCATAACTAGGTAGCTTCTGAATCAACATCCCCTTCGAAGACTGTGGATGCTGATCCAATAATTGTACATCCTTGAAGATAGTACAAGTTATTTTTCTTGATACCTTTCATCACCATAATCCGCCAGCTATAACTTCAAAAATCCATCTCTCAAAGTGATTGTTAGTGTTGGAACTCTAAACCAAATTACCTTGGTCAAAGAGTTTTCAATTAGTCAAAGTCTAATATTTTGGGAGCATCAATGTCTTTTCATTGAATTAAGTTATCTTGAAAATGCAATGTTTTATTTAATGTCGTTTTTGAAATTAGTTTTTTCTAGACTTCTCTTATAATGGCTACATATGCCAAGTTTTGTTTTGCTAAAATGATGTAACAAGAAGAAGTTTAATTTTTCTCCATTAACATTTTTCTTCTTCATTACACTTCCTAAATATCATATCTTAAGCCTTCAATTAGTATCAGATCCTGGTTTTAAAATAGCAACAAGAAATATAGCCACTCCATATCCATATGCATTCAAGAAGATTATGATTATTGGAGCAATAGATTTAAAGTTTGGCTAAAAGCATTTTACTTATGGAGTATAGTCAATAAAGGGTTTGTTGAACCTGAAAATGAAGAAGCATTGACTGATGTTGAAAAAAAAAAGTTTTGGTGAAAAATCGAAAGAAGGATACAAATGCTCTTAATCAAATTAATCTCACAATAGAAAAAGTGGTGTATGAAAGAATTTGTAAAGCAAAAACATCAAAATATGCTTGGGACATTCTACAAAAAGCTTACAAAAGCGATGAACAAGTTGGAAATGTTAGGCTTCAAATTTTGAGATTAGAGTTCAAAAAACTGGAGATGAAGTAAAATGAAAGTGTTGCAAAGTATTTTATAAAAGTCAATTCTGTTGTAAATCAAATGGCCTCGAATGGTAAAGCTTTAGATGATCTTAGAGATCTCAAGATTGTTCAAAAGGTCATTCATTCTCTTCCAGACAAATATTTTAGCCTAGTCACTGTTATTGAGTAGACAAATGATCTTAAGAGCTTGACTTTAGAAGATTTAAAATGAGTCTTGAAATCCCATGAAGTGAAGATTAACTTGTTGTTTCCCCCATCACAACAACATGATCAAGCTTTTAAATCTCAAGTGACAACTATAGGAGGTCATGATTCAGCAAATCATGGCAGGGGTAGAAATTTCAGAGGACGTGGTAATTCTAGTTCTTATGGAAGAGGAAGAAATAATCAGCATAATAATAGCCATCAAAATGACAACAATGGAAAGTCTCAACAAAGTAGAGGAGGAGATTGTGGTTATCAAAGAGATCAAGGACGTGGGTATATTGAGTACAACTATTGTCATAAACCTTGACATAAAATTGTTGATTGTTGGGACAAACAAGTAGATGATAAGAAAAATTGCTATGTTGAGTGTGACTATTGCCACAAGCCTGGACATAAAAGTATAAACTATTGGAATAAGTAAGCAAATGACAAGAAAAATGAAATTGGCCTTATTCACCAAAGCAATAACGAAGGGACTTTGTTGATTGCTTCTCATGACAATTTAGTTGATGAAGTGTAGTACCTTGACAATGGTGCTAGCAAACATATAACAAGTAACAAAAAATTATTTTCTAGTTTATTTAGAATTGATCGTGGTGAAGTAATGATTGGTGATGCTAGTATTCATAAAATTGAAGTTGTTGGTGAGATTTCTTTTAAAACAAAGTTTGGAAATGTTGAGAAAATGTCTGAAGTTTATTTTGTTCCTAGTTTGAAAAGTAACTTGCTAGGTGCTGGTTATCTTATGAAGAAAGGGTACAATTTGCTTATGCATGATGATGCTTGTACTACGTCAAAAGGAAATCGAGTTATTGCCAAAATTGGTGTGGCCTCTAATAACTTATTTCCTCTTAAACCTCAAACCACAAATTTATCTTGTTTTGCTATTGTTGATAAAAATGTTGCCAAGCTGTGGCATGATAGCTTTAGGCACTTGAATTATGGAAGTTTGAAGTTGTTATCAACAAAGGAGATGGTTAGAGGGCTACCTAAAATTGATCAAGTTGAAGAAATTTGTGAAGCTTGTCAACTTGGAAAGCAACATAGAGATCCATTCTCTTAACAATCATGTTGGAGATAAAAAATGCCATTAGAACTTGTCTATTTTGATCCTTGTGGAAAAATGCCAATTAAGTCATTTGGTGTTAGCATGTTCTTCATCAGCTTCATTGATGATTTCGCAAGGAAGGGGTGGATTTATTTTCTTAAAGAAAAATCACAAGCATTTCAAGCTTTTAAAAATTTTAAAGCTGAAGTTGAGAACTATACTGGGCTTTGCATCAAAACTTTGAGAAAGGACCATGGTGGCAAATATATTTCAAATGAAGCTAAGCGATATTTTAGAGAACAAGGCATAAGGCATGAGTTGACAACAAACTTTACACCACAATAGAATGGTATAAATAAAAGAAAAAATAGAATTATTGTGGAAAGTATGAGATGTACGCTGAAAATAAAAAAATTTACCAAATGAGTTTTGAGCAGATGCTATTTCTTATGCAGATTATCTTATTAATTGTTCACCAACTAAGTGTTTGGATGATTGCACACCATATAAGGCATGTTATGGAAGAAAGCTTGACATTCAACATTTAAAGGTGTTTGGGAGTGTTGTTTACTCACTCAATTCTCAAGCAAAGAGGAACAAGTTTAATGATAAGTCTGCAAAGTGCATTTTCATTGGATACAGCGAGAGAAGCAAAGTGTTGCAAACCCTGTATATAAAGATATGACACCTATAGTCAAATTGAAACATAACTCCAAGAAAGATTAAAATAGATTTACAAAAATTTTGACCCAGTGATTATGTCATCTAAGAACCAAAATTATAAAGAATTTTGATCCATTAAATATATAATGATCAAGAATCAAAATTATAAAAAAAGGATATTGATGTCACTCCTAAGACATAGACGAGAAGATGAGAGATAAGTTATGATTTCGATCGCCATAGGCATAACTTGATAAAATCATATGTTCAACAATGAACAAAGAGAAATAAATCTCTATTCCTTCAATTAAGAAGTCAGCTACATCATCATTGTTATATTTACTTAGGGTTACAAGCATTTTTATAGACAAAGAAATAAAACCTAGTATGAAACCCTAGCCCCTTAACAATTGGGCTCAACTAAACACACTTATGGGCCTATATTAATTACAATATGTCAGCCTAAATGATATAAACAAAAATAAAATACGCTAACTTAATTTAAAACCCATTAAAATTGAAATAAAGTCAATCCAAATTATTTAAAGTCTAATTAATTTTAGTTTGCCTCTAATTGTCTTCAATTAGCACCCAAAGTCTTCAAGATTAAGTCTAATTGCCTTCAATTGCTTTCATGTTCTATTATCTCATTGTCTTGCATGATTGCCATCTTAGTTGCCATCACAAAGCCTACAAGCTATATAACCTAAAGACGAAAAAGGTTGTGATAAGTCATAATGTTTGTATCGATGAAAATTCAAGCTTTGAAGATACAAAAGATAAAGCAATTAAGCTGCACATTCCTTCAAATAGAGAAAAAGACTCAGAAAAAGAAAATCCTTCTCATTTACTAGGGATTTCATTAAGTTCTTCATTAGAATCTTCACCAACATCTTCTCTAAGTCCTCCTACAAGAAAAATAAGAAGTGTGCAGGAACCTTTAGACTCAACCGAGTCGATTGAAATTGATGATTATGTATTTTTTCCTTTTTTGTAAGAGAAGATCCAATCTCCTTTGATGATGCAAATAAGGAAAAAGTATGGGAAAAAGCTATGAAAAAGGAAATAATAGCTATTGAAAAAACTGAAACTTGGGAGCTCACCAATATTCCTCCACATAAAAACCCATTGGTGTTAAATAGGTGTATAAAACAAAAATGAATGTAGATGGCTCCATCAATAAGCAGAAAGCGAGGCTTGTTGCAAAGGAATACAAGTAAAAAGAAGGAGAAGATTTTTAGAAGTATTTGCTCCAATTTTAAGGCTCGATACAATTCGATTGATGATCTCTCTTGTAGCTCAAAACAATTGGAAGATTTTCCAAGTGGACATGCAATCATCTTTCCTAAATGGTGTGCTTAAGGAAGAAGTCTATCTTAAACAACCTTCTAGTTTTGTGAAAAAAAAAAAAAAAAGAAGAAGAAGATAAAGTCTACAAGTTGAGAAAAGCTCTATACAAGTTGAAGCTGTAAACCCTATCTTCAATTTTAGACTTTCTAGTGTTATAAGCTAGATAATAGAACGAGAATGTTAAACTTCATCAATATCATTCTAGTGAGTGATATTAGAATACTAGTAAAGTTTTTAGAAACTAATTAATTCTAATAGTAAAATAAATTTAAGAGAATGGCAAAATAGTCATTGTTCTAAATTATAGTTCTATGTATGTGTATGTGTGATTAGAATAAACTAATGTGGGAATTGTGAAATTTATCAAAGTAGTAAGGATACCATGGAAATTAAGCAAAATTGGAGGACAATTTGGTTAAATTTTAGGAAGTGGCATGGTATGTAAATAAGTACCAAACTTTGAAGACAAATTTATAAGTGAAGCCTATATATACATAAGTGATTACCTTCCAACACTTAGCCATTTTAGGAAGCAAAATATAGAGAGGGAGAGCTTGTGTGGGACAACAAAGAGAAGAAAAGGAGTGAAGAAGATCAAAAGTTTCCCAAGCCATTTTTTAAGCTTCAAAACCAAACCTTGAGCAAATTCAAGCTAAAATAGCAAAACCTAATCAAGCTTAAGGTTAGTTTTTATAGTTTTTTTTTTAAGTTGGGTGTTGGTTGGAAAGATATGATGTGATGATGGATTAGGTTGTTTACTTGTTGTGTTGTTGTTGAGATTTTGATGTAAATCAAAATTATAGTCATGAGTAGTTAAAAAGAAAGTTTAAATTACAAGAAACTATGAAAGAAATAGAGTTAGGATTTATATGGAAAACCCTAAGACTTGATTAAAAATGGTTGGAAGTGAATTTAATGGTAGTTATAATGTTTGATAAAATACCTAAGAGAGTAATTTAATGAAAAAGTTGAAAAGTGCAATGTATAGTGTGTGTGTGTAGGTCACGACCAAGGAAGGAGTATGTGTCTTCATTGAGTTTTGATCCATTTGAGCTTGAATTCATGTTTATTAGAGCTTAGAAAATGCAATAGAAAGGATAGAATTGAGAAAACTAAGTGTAGAGACAATATAGTATTATTAAGCTTAGTTGAAGGGCATTAAAGGAATTCATGAAAAAACCTCTTTTTTATGCATGAGATGAATATGTTTAATTGTATTGGAGTGAAAGAATGTTAGATATGAAAGAATTGAGTTTATTGTGCAAGTGAGGTGAAAATGTGCACCAAAAAATATCAAAAAATAGGGGTATTTTATAGATTTCACCCCCCTATACTTGGAATTTTTCAAAACCGTTTTACGAGTGACCTAAGTGAGAGATAGGGAGATGATTCAAGCAAAAATGGAAGCAAAACAGCCCACGGATTGGGCTGTGAACAGTATTATGTCAAAGGGGGTCCGAAAATTTTAACTTTTCGTTCCGCGTCTCTGAAAATTTTACGGACTGCGTGAGGATGTTTCTAGAGGTATATAAGTTAAACTTTTGCAAAGAAACTAGGATTAGAAAGCCTTAGTTAAGTAGAGCCTAGAAGGGAAGGTTGTAGCCAAAAAAGGGGTTTTAAAGAGTCTTTAATGTCAAAAACGTTGTGTGTAAATTTGTATAGTACATTGTGGCATATTTTAAATAAGAGTATATTGTGCAGGTGACGCACAAACTAGTGGAGTGAAGGAGACTCATTAAAGCCTCCAGCAAGTTTGGAATCGAGGTAAGTACTACCCATTTACACTATTTCAATTCTAGTTGAAATATAAATATATATTGTCAAAAAGGAATTTATGAAACGAATTTTAGAATCTAAGTTAGTATTTGTGTGTAAAAGATCCATATATCGAATTCAAAAATGAAAATCGAGACTAAAACATTTCAAAAAGATTTAAATTTAAAGTTCAGTTAAAAGTTTTCAAAGATAAAGAAGTTTGGTGCTAATGCACTTACTAAAAAAGTTTTTAAAGATCATGTGTATTCCCAAAATTTTATATATTAATTAGCACTACATGGCGATGCAGAAAATTCTGCTCGTAGTTGCTAAGATTTTCAAATTTTTTAGCGCTACGTTTATGATACAGAAAGTTCTGTTTGTAGTCATATAGATTTATAGTTTACCTTGTACTGCAATGTGATGCAGAAAATTCCACACGTAGTTGCAAGAGTTAAAGTATTGAGCACTATAATATACGATGCAGAAAATTCTGCATGTAGCTGCTTAAAGTATAGATTATTTCACATTACGTTTTGCGATACAGTAAATTCTGCACGTAGTTGTTGAAATATCTTAGTAGGATCACGATTGGTATCAGTTGAAAATCGCCACGTGATTTATCACATTGAGCGGTATAGTTAGTCGTCATGTGGTTAGATTCTTTAAGAGTACACATGGTGCTTTTAGTAATAAAGTTTCAATTTAAACTTTATGAGTATCAAAACGAGTTATAAATGCTTATATGACGATTTTCATATTTATTATATTGATTAAACTAACTAACTTTCTTTATTGTAGTGTAAAAATTTGTTCAGGTATTTTCATCAGGAAACGAAGTAAAAGAATCACCTCGTCGAAAATATAGGTGGGCGAAAAACGAAGGATGTATATATAAATCATGTTTATATTTTGAATACATTAAACCAAGGAAGTATATGTATCATATTACAACCTTGGTAACATGCATTTTGAAACTTGTAACTTTGTAAATTAGGTTGTATGTAATTGTAAACGTTACATAGGATACATGTGTACATACCCCACTATGGCTTCAAGCATGATGGTTGTGAAATTGATTACGAAAATGTGTGTTTGTGGACAAAAAGAAGTTAGGTGGTAATTGAAAATAGTTAGAAGTATAATTCCTTACAGGAAAATTTTGAAAACCTTTAAAATACAGTCATTATGTTGTTAAAATTTTATTAAAAATTTTTTTAAATCAAATTAGAAAAATTTACACCAATCCAACTATTTTCAAATAAATAGAAATTGATTTAGTCAAAGTAAAGTATATGGGTAAAGCATCTTAGGGGTTCGCTCCGTGGATCTCTCTTGACCATGAGTAGGGTTATAAGAGGTTCGTTAGAGTGCCCGACAAGACCCTCCAAATAAGAGCCTAGAGAAAATTTGGTTCGGGTCTTGTCAGAAGCAGTTGCCAGAGCTTGGTAAGCTGCATTAATTCTTATTTCGAGAAGAATGATTTTCAAAATTGTCCTTTGAAGCATACTTTCTACACCAAAGTCAATTCACATGAAGGCTTCATATTTTTAATTCTTTATATTGATGACCTTATTTTTACTGTTAATGATTTGAAGCTACTGAATGATTTTAAGCTCTCAATGAAGAATGAATTTGAAATGAATGATTTAGGAAAATTACATCATTTTCTTGGAATTGAAGTTCTTAGAACCAAGCTTGGAATTTTCATCACTTAAGAGAGTTATGCAAAAGAGGTTTTAAAAAAATTCAGAATGAAGAATGTAAATCTTATTTCAAATCCTTGTATTATAGGATTGAAACTAAGCAAACATGGTGAGAGGAAGTCGATTAATTCAACTATGTTTTGAAGTTCGATTGGAAATTTAATGTATATGACAGCGATATGGCCTGATATTATGTATGTTGTAAGTTTAATGAATATGTTTATAGAGAAACCATTCTCTAATTCATTAGGAGGTAGCAAAAAGGATTGTGAGATATGTGAAAGGAACTTTTGGCTATGACATTTTTTATTAAGCAAATGTGCCAGTTAACCTTGTTGGCTTTACTGATAGTGACTTGGCAGGAAGTGTGGATGATAGCAAAAACAATTCAAGTTATGCTTTTGATTTTGGAAGTGGAGCAATAACATTGTGTTAAAAAAAGTAACCTATGATTGCACTCTTTACCATAGAAGTCGAATATATTGCTGCATCTTTTGTAGGATGTCATCTACTTTGGTTGCGTGGTATTTTGGAGAATCTCAAGCATGTTCAAATAGGTCCAACAACCTTGTTTTGTGACAATAGTTCAACTATTTCAATTTTGAAGGATCTAGTTTTTCATGGAAAAACAAAACATATTCGAATTCGGTATCATTTCTTGAGGGAGCTTGTGAATGAAGGTGTTGTTCATGTTTAATATTGTAAGACTAATGAACAAAAGGCTGACATTTTTACGAAACCACTTCAAGGACTAGTTTTCAAAAAAATTATAGCAAGACTAAGAATGAACAGCAAGTTTGGTTTAGGGGAGACATTGTTGGAACTCTAAACCAAATTGCCTTGGTCAAAAAGCTTTCAATTAGTCAAAGTTCAAAATTTTGGAAGCATCAAAATCTTTTAATTGGATTAAGTTATCTTGAAAATGTAATGTTTTATTTAATATTGCTTTTGAAATTAGTTTTTTTCTAGACTTCTCTTGTAATGGCTATATAAGCCAAGTTTTGTTTTGCTGAAATGATGTAACAAGAAAAAGTTTAATTTTTCTCCAGTCATATTCTTCTTGTTTATTACACTTCCTAACTATTAAATCTTGAGCCTTTAGTAAGATCTTTTAGTTCTAAAGCTCCAAGTGAGATAAAATTATTCTTTGAACTTGGTACATATCAAACTTCTATCAATACTCTAGTTAACCCATCGTAATTCTTCAACTAGATTGATCTTATAGTGGTTATTTTATATGTATTATCATTGCCCATAAAAACAAACCCACCATCTCTTTGAAGCTAGAAAACCATTTCTTATTGAGACACATATGATGAGTGCATCCCAAATCTAGGATCCACGTATACGAGTGACATTTCAAAGAAATATTGAACAGTGTAATTTCTCACTCATTATCTCCATGCTTTGTTGCATAAACATTGGAAATAGTATTGCATGCCCTTGTTTTTCTTCTTCAGTTTAGGGTAACCCCTTTTCCATTGACCTTTCTCATGACAAAATGAGCATTCATCTTTAACACATCTCATTCTAGATTGAGACTTGCCTTTTCTTCCAGGTTTGTGACTTTATGACTGGCCTTTAATTGTTAAAGCTTATGTTGACCTCTCATTGTGATCGTTTTTATCTTTCATTTGAGTTTCATAGTTATACAAAGCAATACATTAGTATATATGAGTTTTAGTTTTCTTCTACAAATGAGAAAAACCAATACATTAAAAATAGTAAAATACTACAAATTTAATTAATTCTTTATATAAAAACAAAGAATGCTTAGTGGCTAAATCAAGTATTACTGGTCTATATATTACCGCCTCGACTCATAATGAAAAAATAAAAATAAAAATCCCAAATTTATAAAATCATCCATAATATTGAAAAAAATCTCAAAATATTATAAAATTATAAAGGGCCTTGGAACCCAAGACACATGATGCACCTTTTGGATGCAAGCTGCACCTTTTTGTAAGAAATCTCAAAATATTATGAAATCATAAAGTTAGAGATTTATATATATTTTTTAAAATTGTAGGGATTTTTTTACACATTTTTTAAGCCAAATGGTTTGATTGAGAATTTTATAAAAAATGGGGGGCTTATTCATAAATTTTCTTATATGTATGTATGTATGTATGTATGTACATCTATATGTATATATAAAACTTGATTTGGAAAACCCTAATCCCTCCCAACTGCCACCCTCAACTCACTACCATCTTCCCCCCTCTCATTCCTCCATCTTCTATTGCATCTAACCCATCAAAAACTATGTTCTTGCCAGCAACCCATTAGAAAGCATCTTTTCATGCCTGCGACCTATCAAAAAGCATCTTCTCTTACCTACGACATGTTTTCTTCGCCAGATAAGGTGATGTCATTAGATTGAGCTTTGATTTGCCTTCAAAGGTCACCAACAACATGTTTTCTCTATTGGAGCTCTTTGAAAACTGGCTCCCTTCTCTCTCTTAATTGTTTCATTATCGCCTCAACTAGCCTCACCTTAAGGCGACTGCCTCAGGCTCACAAGGACTGCCTTGAGGCGCAACCTTGCCTCACCTTTTAAATCAATGAGAACTATAAAATCAAACATCGCTAACTAAAACAATTATGATTATCAATTAGGCATTGATGAGCTAAAAATTTTATAAACAAACACTATTAACATAAGAATCTATCTCTTTGCCAAATTTACCAAAACCAAAATGTCATATAACTCTAGGGATAATCCTACCTTTCCCTTTGTAGTTTGACATAATTACTAATTACCCCCTATAGTACTCCAAAAAAGTGTTGGTCACACAGGTACATTACATTTTCATGCACTAGAAAGTGGGTTCTATCTTAAGCTAGTCATAGATGGCGTGTAGCTAAACCTAAGTGCAAAGCAATCTAGGTATATGTTGGTCACGTGCATATGAACAACCTCTAAAGGGCAAAAGTGCCCAGACACATGGCTCAAATCCTATATGCGTGCCTGAGCAGATCCTAAGGTCGAAAGTGAATTTGAATATGATAGGAAAAAGGTACAAATTCGGTGGTTTACGGGGATAGGACATCAATTTCCACCAATTGTATTTACAAACTTGTTTGAATAGCTTTAACCTATTATTGTGAGATTAATATCCAAACCACACAAGTAATTATTTATATCAAAATTACTTAAAAAGCAAAGAGTCAAATTATAATTTCTTTTTATTGAAATTTGACACTAATCTTCATAAACTTTAACAGATTGATAACACCATAGATATATATGAACTACATATATAGGATCTCAAAGACCGATAATACCATAGATATATATGAAGCAAAACACACTTTAAACTCCAAAATCATGTAACAACAAATTAGTGCTTGGTGCAATCAGTTGGTTTAAACGAGACAATCCCCTTCTTGGTATCATATCCAACCAAGAAGTTCACCTGCTGCAAGTTCCCATATATGGAAATGGAATTCGACCCCTTAAAAATGCAGCAAACAACATTCTCACTGACTGCAATGAAAAGGTGCATAGGTTTCAACTTGATGTCTGCACCTTCAAATTTAATTGTGACATCAGGGACCTTGAAATCAGTAGTAGCTTTATAGCAAAGATCAAGGAATCCGTTGGGATCATTAACTGGGTTTGCATTTATCTGATTAGAAATTGTTTTAAGCAACTTTGAAGTATAATCTTGAGGTAACATTGTCAACGTGGTGCCTGAATCAATGATTATGTTGCCCTTTGATGACCCAGATGAAGAACCTCCAAATGGGATTTCCTTGTTAGCTACACTGATTGATTTCAGTGTGAGATGATAAAATGTTTTGGGGTCTTTTGAAACCAAGGGAGTTGAAACCGCCCCAACACCAGATACAATAGCTGCGCTTCCAAAATTGAGTTTGCTTGTCTTTGCAGCTGTAGAATCAAATGGGATCAAGCAATAGGAGAATTTTCCACCAGTAGCAGATCCCATTTGTGTGATGAGCGAATCATCTCCACCACCAAGGCCAATTATTCCAGATGTTTCAGGATCAAAAGTTCCGGCATTGTCAAGTCCACAACCAATTATGGTTTTTGGAAAAGCCACTGATCTACCATTTCTTGAACCCAAGGTGACTGTGTCAATTGCAATATCTCCATTCGTGTGAGAGTTATCACCATAACTCATCTTATATTTGCATATACCAGAAGAACAAGTGGTTGCATTCACAAGAGTTTTGCACTGACTTGAGGAGCAAGCAACAGTTCTGTAAGTGGAGGAGCTTTTAGGTTGAAACAAGGGAGCCTTTTGCTTGTAACAATGACTGCAAGGCTCGCATTGTGTCCATATAAGGTCACTGCCTGTATCAGCCGCACCTAGAATTGGTGTTGGTGGTGTCCCTATTGATATGTTTATCAAGTATGAGCCAGAGTTGGAGATTATATCGGCTTGGGCTGTGTTTGGAGACACATGTGTGGGATCAAAACGGTGGATATTACTGATTGAACGACGAAGGGCTTTTGTGACTCGTTGGTAGGGGGTTTCGAGAGGATTATAGAAGGGAGATTTTGGGGAGTCACGATGGATCAGTTCAGCACTGAAACCAACCTTTTGAGCTTCTGTTAGAGAAAAATAGAAGAAACATAGCATGGAGAGAGTAAAAAGGTTGATTGCAAGAGCAGCCATCATTGATACACAAAAAGAGAAACCGAGAAGTTGTAATATATATGAGTAGGGCTGAAAAATGAGAAACGGAATGATTTAATTAAGGTAATGATGTAAGTCATGAGATGATAAAATAATTAATGTGCGTATTGACAATTCACATCCCAATTCATTTGGGGTGAATTTGGGCAAATCCTAGCATTAAATGATGAATTTAGATAAAATCTATTATTATTAACTCATGAGATGATATAATAATTAATGTGTTTATTGACAATTCACATGCCAAATTGGGCAAAATCTAGCATTAAATGATGAATTTGGGCAAAATCTAGCATTATTAAATCATAAGATGATATAATAATTAACTTGTGCATTGACAATATAAAAGCACCCAAAAAGTGTCCGAATTCATTGTCCAAATAATATGGTAAACTTATGTATAATTACTATATAATCAATATATTATCCCAAAATGAATATGACAATTACAAATTAGTTTACCATATTGGGTTGAATTGGTTTAATCCAACCCCTCCCCCTCCCCCTTCTCCCCCCCCCCCCCCCCCCCCTTTTTTTTTTTTAAAAAACTTAGGCTTTCTCTCATACATTTGGCTCTTTAATTAGACCCCTTCAACTTAGCATTTGAGCCCCATTTATGGTTATAAAATTCTATTGGTTCCATTGAATTCGAGCCTTACATGTCATATCATTTTGACAAAGTTTTTGGGAAATGAAGTATTGTATATATATATATACACATATATATAACTATAACTTCTTTAGGTAATGTCTCCTAACTTTAAAAAAATTAGAATGAATAAATTAAATGCATCTATTGCATTCTCTCTTCTAAAATAAATTCTCTTTCATATTTAATTCAAATGTAATGGATGAATTTAATTAGTTCATTCTAACTTTAAAAAGTTAGGAGGTATTGACCATAGAAGTTATATATAAAGTAAAATACACTACCTCAAATTTGCTTAAATGATGAGATAAGCTTATGTGTAATTATCACATTATTAATATATCATCTTAAAATTTATATTGTAGCTACAAATCAACTTGCCACATTATTTGGACAAATTTTTAGAACATTTTTTTATACATACATACATATACATAAATACATACATATATAGGATGATTCTAAGATAAAAATGCCCTATAAATTGTAATTTTCCTTTCATGACCATTAATTACAACCATTCTGTGAGACCCAAAAATTTTTCATCCATTTTATGAAAAATTGTTATTTTATTTTTCGATGAATAATGTTTCTAGATGAAGAGTGATTTTCGGAAAGCGGACCCCATGAATTAAAACTATCGAAATAAGTATTAGAGTGAAAAAAAACTGAAATGAATTGAAAATGAGTTCAATTAAATAGGTTTTAAATAATCTGAAAACTATTGGACAATAATACCCTTTTTGGGAATAATGAGTGTTGATAGTTTTACACTCATTTGAAATTTTTTTTAAAGCATGAAATTGAAAAATAAGCTACCCAATTAGAGTATTACATGGTTAATTGGATGATTAAGTGATCATGAAATATTTTTGGAATCTATTTAGGCATGAATGAAAAGTTAATTTATTAGAGGGTAAAGTAGACTTTTTAAAATTCAAGCACACATGGATTTCATATGAGTATTACATAGAATGAAACCTAAAAAAGCATAATCCATATGAATTAAAATGGGCCAATGAGCGAAGGCCACATAGAAAGCGTAAAAATGATTAAATTTGTTGTCATGAAAGAAAGAAAAGAGTAAGAATGAAATTGTTTAATAATTTATGAACCATTGACTCATCAAATGCTTCCAAATGTGACTGGGGACATAATGACCATTTTGAGGTTTGTTCAAGGGCATTTTAGTCAATGCAAAAAGAGGCTCTATAAAGTGAAATCAATAAAAGATGAAGGAAGAGAAGCAATTGACTGAAGCAAGAAAAAAAACTGCAGTTTCAGCCATGATGCGGAACCAGAAGAGAACAACTTGATTTGGTAGATTTGAGGTGATTTTTGAGTGGTTTTCAAGTCCTTTAAGGGTGTACACAAGCTTAGGAGCAAAGCTAATCCATTATAGGTTGGTTTCAAGTGGTAAGTTCACTTGTTTTTCATGAGTCTTGATGATTTTCGGGTTTGGATGATAACTTGATGGGTTTGTGAAATTTTTGACATGTTTAGAGGTAGATCCACTTATCTTCAAGCAAGGAAGTGAAAGCAAACCAAAGGAAGTCATTAAACAAGCAAGGAAGTAAAGTAAGGATTCTAGAGTTTTTGTAATTTTTCATGAAAATTTCAATTGAGCTGATATATGAGCTTAAGATGAATTATTGAGTGATTTTAATGTATTTAGTGGTCATGAAAGTGGATGAATGATATGGGATGCCATCATACTAGTTTAGGTCAAGTTACGGTTTGATGAATATATGATGATTTTATTGCTTTGATGTATTTATATAAGAGTTTGCATGATTCTAAGTTAGTTTGTATCATGAAATTGAAAGAAATAAGTTGGGTATGTATATGTGTAAATTTCGGCTATGATGTGATTTTGATGTCCAAGATGTGATTTAATTATTTTGATGTATTTTCATGGTAATATGTATGTATTTAAACAAGTGTCGGTGAAAGAAATGAAAAGAAAAAGGCTTGGATGGAATGGGTATGTATTCGGCCAAGCATGGACATGGCTGATATATTTTATATTTTTATCATATGAGTGTATTTGGATGATATTAAGGTGATATTGAGATGATTAATGCATGGAAAATCAAAAGAATAAAGCACATTTGTAAAGGAGTGTAATTGACCAAAATGAGGGGTATATTAGTTTGAATGCAATTTAGGTGAATTTGTGTTGGTTTTCAAATGAATGAGTTGTGATGGATTTCATCTTGATATATGACTTGTAGGGGAGATGAAAACAAGGAAGGAGCTTTGAGATATTGATTCAAGTGGTTGGAAAAGTGTATTGTGAATGGAAAGTTTTATTAAGTTTTAATTAGTTTCCTCTTATGTTAATATAAGTAGATTTTTGTAAAAGTATGTTTGAAATGAATACCAAGATCTCATTAAGGATTTTAGTAATGTATATTTTAAGTTAAGTATCTAGTAAGAGGAATGCCTTTAGTATTTCTTTAAAAAGCAATATGCTTTCAAATTTCTAGAATACAAGTGTTAAAGATATTGTTATGAGCATTTTTATGCACCTAGTAATGGGAATATTTTTAATATTTATTTTAAAGCAATATGTTTTATATTCTAGTATTCAAAGTATAATAAAGATGCTTTCAAAGGCAATTGGGTTACCCAACTTTACAGAAAAGATTATAGAAAAGATTAAAGACTCGGCCATAGTACTCTATTATGTATGACAAGTATTTGGAGGGTGCGTCACTAACATTGGGGGGATTGAGTCGTGTCTGTCGTGTCATTCTCTACACGTATAGGGTAATATCTTACTCCATTTATGAGATGAAAAATTTCATTATGTGGTGGTGAGAGGTCTAAGAGAGTCACGTTGTATGGTGCTAGGCTAGTCGACACGTGGCATCACATGGCTTGATGCTAGGTTAGTCAACATGTGATATAAGCTTCTTAGGTTTTCGTTGGGTGCACTTTTAAAGTAAGGAAATTATATTGCTAGATGCAAAGATTAATAATGTTATTATCTTATTACGATTATTGAAAGTTAATGATTTATTTGAGTATGTTACGCCTTTTATGATTTTAACATCAAATATGTGATACCTTTATGTTCTATGCAGAAATATGAATTTCATGAATTGCTTATGAAATGCCTAAGATTTATAGTTTTAGTAAAGTTTATAATTGTTTAAATGTTTTTGGGAGGTATTTTTACAAAAGAATAAGTTTTATTAATAAATCAATATTAACCATTCATTAAGCTCCTTTAGCTCATGTTTCTCCACTTTATTTATGAAAAACCTCTCCAAGTGCAGGGACTAATGACCAGGGTGTCCGTTCTCTGACTTCAGGCTAGGTGGACCGGATTCAATCACTGATTTTGTGAAATTATTTTTGCACATATTTTGGATAAGATAAGATCATGTACACATTTACATTTTTTATTGTAAATAAGTTGCAAAGTTAGCCACTTTATTGTGATATTTTGTGTAAAAGTAAACGAACTATTGATATCATGTGTAAATACGTTTGATTGTCTATATGAAATGATATTTTCCAGATTTGAAATAGTTTTTGTGGAATTAGTATCAATTGTGGCTAGGTTTTGATGGAAATGGACTTGAGGTCCAGATTTGGAAGTGGAGAGGTTGTATGAACTCTTGAAGTATTTTTAAATTGCTTGCAGGTGATTTGAAATAATGGAAAATTTTGAAAAACAGTTGTTATACTGTCAGATTTTCAAAAAAACCTTGAATACAGAAAAAAGGAAATTTTTAAATAATTTATGATTCATATGTTTAAAAATGTTAAATTTTATAGGTTTGCTCCACGTCGTCCTTTTGATGATGCTAGCTAAAATCTGAAAGGATTTCTTGGGGTGCCAAACAAAATCGCTTGAGTTTCAAATATAGAGAATTCAGGTCGGATCCTGTCACACTCAATTTAAATAAACCCTGTCTACCACATTAATAGGATAGAGATGACAACAAGTCAGATCTAGTTTGACCTTTACCAAACTTGATTCAAAAATTTTAAAGGGTGCTCTAAATCGGACGTATACACCAAACAGGTCGCTACTTTCCACCCCAAAGCCAAACCTGATCGGAGAGACTTGCCCTAAATCCGATCTATTGACCTGATTTAGTTTTTAATTATTGATATAATTAATATCAAAAAACTATTATACAAAAAAAAAAAAAAAAACTGATTTAAACTTCTAATTGTTCAATTTAACTACAATATGACATCACATCTATATAATTATTAATATAAAATCATAAAATACACATTTTTTTTAGCAAAAGACATAGTGTTAAAGCTTTTGAAATCAAAGAGTTAATTGTGATGGAGAAATAAAATTAACATTTGAAGCTATTATGTTAACATAAAAATATATATATATATAAAATGTCTAAGGTCAGATTGAGAGGTCATCAGCAAAAATTTATGAAGAATTAAAGTTTCCAGCACTTTAGTTACATTGATTTCAACTTTCATTGTGAGTGTAACATCCCGAATTCAAATCTATCTAATAAACAATACATATATATATATGGATATAACTTTTAAGAAAGCTTAAGTGGGGTTCAATTTGAAATATCACAAGGGGTGTAATTAGAAACTTAAATTAAAGGGCCCAAAGAAAAATTTATTTAAGTGAGTCCAATTAGAATTAGTATAGCCCAATTGATTTCTAAACACATTCAATTGGTTTTCTAAATACACTCACTTAAGAACAAACATGAAAAAAGAAGGACGTGAGAGGGGTAAAAATGGTAAAGAAGGATTATGTAAGAAAGGTGAAATTGTCCACCACAAAAGAGGAGGAATTATCGAATTTTCTAAGGGCAATTTAGGTAAAAAGAAAGAGAATTCTAGAAAGGATATGATAGGGATTATGAAATTTTTGAAGAACAATTGATGGAAATGAAAGAATTCTTTAGAAAGGTCGTTGATGGAATTATAAAATTTTTGGAGGGCAATTGGTGGAAAAGAAAGAATTCTCTAAAAAGGACAAGAATGAAAATAAAATGTTATGATAAGACAATATTGGAAATGCAAAGGAAAGAACTCTCTAAAAAGGGATAAAGATGGAAATAAAATATAATGGAAATGATAAGATTGGAATTTCAAAAGGACATTTGGTTAGATTTTTATGGAAAAAATAAGTAGTGGAAAAGTTTGTTAGGTGTACTAAATTTGAGTCATGCATGAGAATATATATATGTGATTTTATGTAAATTAAAAAGTTAACACACCATATTTTCCCATTCTTGGCCGAGTGCAACCCCACTCCTTTTCCACTATAGCCAAATGCAACCCTCAAAGAAAGGAAGAGAGATCAAGGGAAAGAATGAAGGAGAACCAAGAAGAGGTGAAGAAAATCAAGGAAGTTTAGAGATGGAATTGTAGTGAGAAACTAGTTTCAATCTAAGATTAATTTCTTTAGTTTAGTTCTTATACATTTTAAATAAGTTGTGATGTTGTTTTAGGTGAAAATAGTTGTAACACCCAAAACTTCTGGAATAGTATTTTCAGATGAATAGTATTTCGGATAAATAATATTTTTATGTGAATAGTATTTTAAGTGAATAGTGATTTCTGATAAACGAAAATTTTCTCAAGTTTTGTGAGATAAAATTTTTTCAATGAATAGTATTTTTGGATAAAAAGTGTCAGTGTGAATAGTAATTTTCGAAAAATAGATCTTGTAGATTAAAAGTTTCGAAATTAATATTAGAATTAATAGAAACTGGAACGGAGTGAAGTTAAGTCCATTAGAAGAAATTTTAAGTGATTCGAAGTATATGAGAGAAAGAACTTTATTCGATTAGTGTCCTATAGACAGTATTTAGAAGGAAATGAAATAATTTTCAGTACTGGATTCATAAATTGAATTTTAGTAGAATTCCCGGATAGGATTGGGAATAATTTTAGTTGTAAAGTAATGAAATGATTTTTAAAGTGACTGTAAGTGTAAATCGAATTTTAGTAGAATTTTCAGTGGTATTAATTTAACTTTCGTATAATTTTCAGATGGACCGGAGATGATTTTGAGTACGGAAACATATAAAATGTGAAACGAATGCATGAAATATTATAAAAGTGGACACTTGGCATTAAAGAGTGGAAGAATGAATGGAACCTTGACAAGTGGCATAATCTTATGGTTGATAGATAAAGTTGAAATAAAAGAATAAAATGAAGAGATAAACAATTGAAGAATCGGTCAAACAAGAAAAAAGATCAACAAACAAACAAGAAGCAATCAAGTTTAGTCATTAAGGGGTTAGACTGAGAGGAAAATATAAATAAATGAAAGAGATAGACATGAAGCATACGGTCAAACAAGGAGAAAAAGAAGGCAATAAAAACAAGAAGCAAAATACACATTCGGTCTAAAGGGTGTGTTGAACCGAGAGAGAAAGCAAGAGAGGGAGAGAGATGCATGGTCAAACAAGAAGCAATTTCATTCGGTCTTCCAAGGGGTGTGTGAGCCAAGAACAATAAGAGAGAAACCAAGTGAGTGAGATGATGTTTTTGCATTGAGAGAAGCAAGAAATACAACAACTATTTTGAGTGTTTTAGAGTTATCTTTGAGAGAACTGCAAGAGTGAATCAAGAGAGAAATTTATTGTGAGAATAAGAAGTTTCTTGCCAAGAAAGGAAGAGTGAACTGCCAAGAGATTACCCAGAAGTGCAGCAGCTGTTTTGAGATGGTTGAGAGCATTTTCAAGTGGTTTTCAAGTTCATCAAGCTTGTATGAAAATCTTGGAGCAAAATGCCTGCATTTAGAGTTGATTTGATAAGGTAAGGGACTAGCTTTCATGGTTGAAATTGTGTAATGAATGGATTATGTGATATTATGTTTGGGTTTGAGTATCTAGTATCTTAAAGTAATGGTTGATGTGTTACATGTGAATTTAGTGTGATGTTGATGAAAAAATTGATGATGGATGCTTGTGTTGGTTAGGCCAAAGTGAGGTGTTTGTGGTTGAAATGTTGTTTAATGATTTTGCCATGAAAATATGATGAGTTTGGGAGGGATTTAATGGTTTAAATGGAAGAAAGTTAGTGTTAGGGGCTGATTTCTATTCGGTTAAGAAGTGATGTTGTGAATGAAAATGATTTTTGGTTGATTTGTATGTTTATGAGCTATTTTTGATGTTAGAATTGGCATGGAAAATTATAGGAAACTTATTGATTGTTAAAAAGTTATCTTGTGGCAAAACTTTTCGAAAATTCGAAAGTGTAGTGTTTTATGGATTTTAATGGAAATTGCATCATATTGCGTATGTTCGGATGTAAATTTGATAAGAAAATTGAATAGGATGAATGGTGTAAAAAAATTTGGTTTAAATTCAATTAAAATGGTTAAGATTTTGCATGGATATTGTGTGCGAATTATTAAAGTTAGTACAGCTTGGAAATGGATATTTCGATATCCTTTCGTAATTGAAGTTAAATGTTAGTGTGTGTATAACTTCTAATCAAAAATTTGCTCGTATTAAAATGTAGGTGAAACAATGATCGAAAGGAAAGCATAAAGGAGTGGGTGGTTAATTGGAAGCAAGTTATGAGTATTGTTAAATTTAAAAGCACTTTTGCAAGTTTTATGATTAGCCATTGATATTTGCAATGTTAATTTTAGTATTCAAGTAATTAAATTGATTTAATTAAATTTCTAGCATGTCATATATTTTTATTATGCATTTATAATTCTTTAAGTTATGTTGTAAATGTATTTATTTAAAAGTAAAGTAGATGAATGAGCTTATGATATATACATGCGTAGAAATGATTTGATAAAGTTGTTCTATAAGTATTTTGATAATAAAGAAAAGGATGTTTACTAGCGAAACTTTACATTTTCAAGCAAATGAAAAAAAAAAGAAAAAGTTATAAGCAAAGTAAAAGAATTTATAAAAGCAAGGTTTACCCTAATCCCTAGTATACCTAGTTGAAATATCCTAACGTGTACGACAAGATGGTTGAGAGAGTCACTAACTGAGAGGTTAAGTCAGTGAGTCACATTCTACACGTGTGGAGTAGTGTAGATCTACATGATGTTGGGAGGGGATCATGACCCCATAGTTTCCCACATCTGCGACTACACATGGTAGCATTCTCGAGCTCTAGCAGCGATGAAAAATTCCATCATGATAGAGCTAAGCTTTCCCTGAGTTGCCTTAGTTAGTTTTGAAAGAAAAACGCGTCCACAGATGCAAAGTTGAGAAATAAAAGAAATTTATGAAGCAAATCATTTTATACTTTGCTAAAGTTATTTCTAAATTCTGAGTAAAGTTATATTATTTATTTATACTAGCTTTTCAGTTTTATAAAGTTTAATGAGAAATTATAAATTTTTGAAAATTATTTTGGGAGGATATTATTATATTTAGAAAAGCAAATTATTGTTTGAAAAGTTTACCCACTCACCAAGTTATAAACTCACCACTCTAGTTTTATGTTTTCTAAAAAATCCTCCCCAAGTACAGGAATGAGTCAACAGTCAGACGCTGCTCCATCAAACGTGTAGGTGGATTGTGACACGATACTACTGCACTTGTTTAATTTCCTTTAATATTTGTGCATGCATCATGTTTCATGATTTTTTTATTCTTGTAAATATCATTTTTGAAGGTTTATAAACCCTTTGAGAATTATGTTTGTAAATGAAATTTTTTGTGGATATTATGAGTTACATAAATGATTTTATTTTCAAGTTATCTTAAACTGAAAGCATGGTTGGATTTGATTGTGAGAATGAGGGCCTCAGGCCCGGTAGTTGAGAAAGATGTATGTTATAGAAGTGTTTTTCTAAAAATTTACAGGGTGACATTTTCAAAAAGCAGCCATTATGCTGCCAAAATTTTTATAACCTTGTTTTGCAATTTACCCTAAAAAAAAGAGTTTTAAACGGAGATGAGTACCTCCATGGGACCCTTTCGTTCCAAAGTGAGGTTTTGATTGAGTTTCGTTAGGGTGCTTCGTAGGGACTCCATCGGGTCCAGTAGAGGGATCTCGGGCGGGTCCCTACTATAGTTCCAAGGAGAAGACAAGTGCAAGGGGATTCTCATAGGCTTGGAGTATCCTAGTGAGCAAATATTTTCTCTCAAACTTGATTTATGAAAGTATTTTTATTATGTTTCAATTTTATTAGTTTGATGATTTAATTATGTTTTGTAATTTATGAAGTTTGAAGTATGTTGTGATATTTTTTAAGTGTGTTTTGAGAATTTGAAGTTTATTTCATGAATTGAAAATGATAGATTATAGTTAGAATACATGTTGAAGCAAGTATGAAGATTAGAGTATGTTTTGAAGTTTTAAAGTATACTAGCACCTATGAATTTTGGATTATGTTTTTATAAACTTTGGATTATGCTTTTAATAGATTTTAGATTATGTTTTATAAATTTTATGATATGATTTGTGATTTATAAAGTATGATTTTGTTTTGAAACCTTGGAGCATACTTTATGATTTATGGATTTTAGATTATGTTTTATAACTTACAAGTATACTTTGTAATTTATAAATTAGAGACTATGTCTTTTCGGGGATTTTAGAGTATGTATAGTGACTTGTGAACTTTATATGATGTGTTGGGTTTTCACAACATGTTTTACAATTTATACAAAGTAAGCTAATTTCTCTGGTTTTTTTATTTAAGATTATGTTTTATGGTTTTTTTTTTATTATTTAAGATTATGTTTTGTGACTTTAAAAAGTCTATCTTATGGTTTGTAAGTTAAAAAATATGCCTTTTGGAATTTTAGAAAGTATGTTTGATGCTTTGGAAATTTTATGATTTATATATTGAGTTTCCAAAGCATGTTTTACTACTTAACCAAATAAGCTTTGGTTATCTAGTTTTCAAATATGTTTTACAATTTAAAAAAGCAAGCTTTGGGTTTATGGTTTCCAAAGTATGTTTACCATTTAACCAAGTAAGTTATATTATATGATTTTCAAAGTATGTTTTATAAACCAATAAAATAAATTATGTGTTGTAAACTTATGTTTTATGAAATTAGAAAATATGTTTTTGGTAATTCTAAAGTTTGTTTTATGAATTGTAAACCTTGCATTTTGTAGTAAGTTTTCAAAGGGTGTTTTACAAACTAATCAAGTAAATTATGTTTTATGGTTTGAATAAACTAACTGATTTATGAAAGTTTATAGCATGTTTTACAAAGTGCTTGAAAAACTATGGTTTTGATAAATACAAGCATGGATGAGATTTTGTTAGAAACCAAAATTTTAGTATGGAAAGTTTTATGAAAGTTGTGTTTGGAAAAGTTTTTCTTACAAAAGTGTTTTTCATGAAAGATTTGAGAAAGAAAGAGAAATGAAAATGTTTCTAGAAAAGATTTGAGAAAAGAAAGAGAAATAAATATGTTTTTAGAACACCAAAATGTACCCTCCTCTCTAACGGTCGTAGGGCATCACGTGAGTAAGACCCAGAAGTTGCCTACCACATGCTAGTACAGGGATTGATTGGGAAATCAGAAAGATGAGTCACTGAGGGCTTGGAAAAAGTCATTGAGTTGCCTAACATGTGGGTGGTAGAGATCCTCTACCCTCTGCGTGTGTATTGGGTAAGCAAAGCGTGTTATAGGATGAGGACTAGGTAAAAATTTGGTTTACATGATCGGGGGTTCTCACAATATGATTATAGCCGACAGAGTATCTATTTATTACCCCGACACGTCCAGGCAAGCGTGGCCTCTTGTGCCGGTTGCATAGTCAAGAGGCTACGTGTCAAATACGTGTGAACCCCACACGTATGGCTAGAAATCCCCAGGTATTATAAAGCAAAAAAAAAAAAAAAATCATTCTAAAAGAAAAGTTTTTCAAATTATGGATTTTCATATTTCATAAAAGTTCTACAAATTATAGAATTTCATATTTTATATATACAGACCAAGAATTTACAAAATATAAGAATTTCCTAAAGAAATTTTCAGAAAAAGTTTTATTAAAAAGTTTTAGGTAGAAGTTACGGTTTTATAATGAGATGATATTTATTTTCATAATGTAATCATTTATGAATCATTACAATTGTTTCTTTTTATAAATGATAAGTTTTGCGTATCATTAAGAAATATTTTAGAAAATTACATCAAGGTTCAAAGTTCTACTATGAGATCATATTTCAGATTTACTTTTATTATTTTAGAATACAAAATTTTATGAGAGAAATAGTTTTTGTTACCGGAAAAATATTATATTTTGAAATGTTTTCTGAAAATTTATATCCACTCACTGGGCATTAGGCTTACTTTTTTTTTTTTCCTCAATTCCCCCTCTCCCTCCCCCTTTTCCCCCCCATATATTCACTATAGGTTCGCGCAGATTACTACGTATTACGAGGAAGATCACCTGATGATAAACTGTTGAATTTATGTATATTATTTCCTTAATTACTAGATTTTGTAAGCATATTTCTAGAATAGTTTTACAAATAGAAAATCATTTTATAGATATTTGAAAATATTGTATATATTCAGTTTATGAGTTCAACATGAGAAAATTTTAAAAACTTTTGATTTGTTTAAATTTGGTTTTGATTGAAGGGATTTTCAGAATTTTGAAGATTATTTCAAAAAATTTTCAGTAAATTCGGATTTTTATCCAAAAAACCTCAGTTTTCACAGGATCTCCTCGGACTTGAGATAGTAGTCGAGTTGGGTCCTGTCAGTGAGTGTCTTTTTTTTTTTTACAAAGTTAAAATATTTGTAGAGTAATAATTCTAAAATTATTAAGAATTCACAAGAAAGAGTAAAAGCAAGAATTAAAAATTATATAAGAAGCTAGAAAATTACAGAATTTAATTTCCTGAAAATAGGACAACAAAGAAGAATTCAACATGTTTTGGCTATGATATCCACGATGTCACACCCTAACCTGAAAGTTAAGATATGAACTAACATACTATTAAATTACCACTAAAAATCTAAGAAAAATGTATTTATAAATAAATACAACTATCAAAGTTCTTAACCAAACTAAATAAGTTCCTAAGAGACTTCAAATAACATATAGGCTTATTTCCTAAGGAACCAAGAACCACTGTTGAAATGTTAACCATTTTATGCATGATAAGAATCTCAATCATCTGAAATCACCACATACTAAGTGAGTTTGGAAACTCAATAAGCATACTAAACGGTATTAATTTTTTCAACATAACATATATAAAAGAAATATACATTTCACAAATATGAAAGCTATACATTTCAGATTCATGATCAAATTTACCAAATCAGAAACTTATCGACTATCATAATAAATTTTCTAGGTTCCCTTTATGTTTTACTACATAGTAGGACTTTCATAACACATAATAGAGCCAAAGTCATCAGTCGACAGCTAATGTATATAGGGCAAGCGCAAGTGAGGAATTAATTTTAAAAAAAAAAAAACATTCATGCCTTAAGGTAAGAGCCAAACCTTCGTTGTGATCATTAACGAGTCTTTCCACATGCATTGATTCATCTGCACATGAATACAAAGACTCATTAGTCCCTAGGGTACCCCAGTGAAACTTCTCATATATATATATATATATATATAGATATATATATATATATATAACAAATCATGTATCACATAGGGCTTACACATATAACAGAGGTGCCTACTGATAGCAAAGAATAAAAGTAAGTCTAGACAAAATTAATTAATGGTACTATTTAATCACATATTTACATAGTATTATAATTTTCTAAACACTATTTTGAAAACATACATATTATTGTTATTCTAGTTTTGAAAATAGTCTAGTATACTTACTTTCCAACAAATCCAAATCAAACAAACTCTTCACGAATCAAATTATCCAAATTTTAGCCCAAATTAAAACAATCACACAACACATATAAATCAAACTCAAAATAATTAATATCTTAGAACCGAAATTAGGACTATCGAACATCCCTCTAACTGAAAACCTAAAATTAGAGCTAACCAATGTTGTTTTAAAATATATGCAGTGTTCAATTTACAATCATTAATAAATTGTAAACAATCTAAAAAATAATAAAAATTTATAGAAACATGCTACACATAACATCTCACACCATGAAAATTTTCAGAAATAAATAAAATCCAGAAGTGCCCTAACCAAATAAAATTGGACAGCCCTAGATACGCTTCGATTTGGAATTTTTTAAATATTCTATAGGCCACCGTTTCACTTAAAATTTTGCAAAATAAAATACACTTATTCAAGAGTTAAAAGTAAAATTTTGATAGGAAAATAATGTAAAATAGATATTTTCAAAACATTTTCATATTTAAATTTACACATGTTGTCTGGGGTTAAATAGATTCAACACTTTGAATATAAAAAAATCATAACTTTTAAAATACGACTTCGAAAATTCTAAGATTTTAAACTATAATACCTAATGTGCAGAATATGATAAAATTTTAGTACTCTTTTCCCAAAAAAAAACAATTATAAAAGCTCATATACTTATGATATTTCCACAAAGCCAATTTTATTTAAAATATTAGAAGGTCTAGTTTTTAAAATAGGAAGATTTAATATCAAAATCAAATATATGTATAACAAATAATTTTTGAAATAGTCACCGGTTAGTCTATATTTACCTAAAAATTTATAAATCAACACTAACATAAAAAGAAACTAATGCACCTAAGGTTTCTTTTTCTTCCTACACAATCTTAATCAAAGAATTAATTATCTAAGCATTTAAATAAAATTCATTACAAGAAATATGATAACAAATCTTGTAGACTCTTCTTGATTTCCAAACTAAATTTTCTTTCAAAGAACCTTGCAGAAGTTATTTGTCAAGATCAAAGAAATCTTTTCTTTTAAAAAATTTCTGTTGAGCATTTTATGAAGAAAGGAAAGGGTTTTATAGAGTATAGTTTCCTATTCTTATCAAATCACCTTACCCTTTTTTATTTGAATAAAATAAGTTTTAAAGTTTAATCTAATTAGAAAACCTTATCAAATATAAATTCTTATAAAAATATAAATCCTACAATTTTAAATATTGTTTTTTTATTAAGTCAAATATCATTTATTTAGTTTTACTTAAACGCTTAAGGAATAGTTTGGGTGTTACACATGATCCTTTTAAAAGACCTCCGAATTCATCTAAAAACTCTAACAATTAATAGTGCATGCAAGACTTGGACATCATGTAATAACTCCCTTTAATACACAGTTACATATTTAAAGTTTTTTATATGTTTATATATAGAACGAATTACCAGGTCAAGTCAGGGCAAGAAAACTTGCCACAAACTCAATATGAAATTTGTAAGGGTTGCCCTAAACCCGATCCGTGCCACAAATAGATCACTACTTTCTAGCCCAACGCCACCGCTAATAGACCTGGTTTGGGAAGATTAGTCATGAAATAAAAAATTTTGAATGTCCTTACTAGTGAAAGTAAATATATACATAGAACTTTTAGAATCAAATATACCTTATTTTAAAATATAAGGACTAAGTAATTAAATTAATCTATTACATTTTGTCTCTTAAAACAATTTCTCTCTCCTATTTAATTCAAGTACAATGAATAAATTTGATTGGTTGGTCTTTACTTTTTAAAATTAGCTATATCTGATTATAAAAGCAATATATATAGGAGCAAGATTAGAGGATACAAATTTTGACAAAATTTTTCAACCATTGGATTGAAAAGCAATGGATGGTGTAGATTTTTTTTTTTTTAAGAGAAGATTTGTTGGAGAGTTATTGTGATGTTCCTCTTCTAGATTCCGTATTGTATGGACGAATTGTATAACTAATGTAAACAGGATATACAAAAATGCCCTCAATTGATGATTAATAAAGTTATTAAATTTTTCCAATCGCGTAACTGGATTTTAGTAGAATTTTCAAAGGGATCGGAAATGGATTCGAATCCAAAAGGTGACATGATGATTTATCAAAGATATGAGGTATCAAAAGACATTCAAAAAGAGCTTGGATTGAATGGAATAATTTATTTGCAAGAATGTTGAAATTTCATAAAAGTTAGTATACATGACATGGAAATAATGCAATCTAAGGAGGGCAAAATGGTCAAATAAATATGATGGCATGACATGTAATTAAATAACAAAAATCAAGGGTAAATATACATGCAATGGAAGCATATATATATATATGAGGAGAGTGAAGAAATATCTAGATGAAAGAGAGGGAGTGTTCTGCCAGACCTGGAGGAAAATAGAGCAGTGGCAGCAGCTGTTCCAACCAATTTTTCCACCATTTGTGAAGGTTGATCAAGCAATTAAAAGGTCAAGAACAAGTTTAGGAAGGTCACCAAGCAAAATCAAGCCAAAAAAACTTGAGACAAGATTGCGTTTTGGATTGAAAATTTTGATGAAAAGCTGTCAAGAAAACAGTCCATGACAGTTCTTGAATTTGATGAGTTTTTTATGTGTAAATTGAAGGTTTGAAGCACTAAACAAGTGGGAGGGCAAGGCAAGATATTAAGGAGTAATTGGTAAGTGGTTTGGTCGAAAAATATTGTCATTTGAATTGAATATAATGGTAAATTTGATGTTAGAATTTTACTGGAAGTGTAATTGTGTATTTGGACTGATTTGTGTGGAAATATTTGATGAGATGTTGATGCATATTATGAGATGTAATTTGGCTATGTTGGGGTGAAATGATGTAAATGAAATATGAATGAATTGGCTTGAGATAAGAGTTGATTTTATGTGCAAAAAGATTGAGAATTGAATGAAGTTAAAGTATTTGAAAATATGCACGTGCTGTTCGGCCAAAGCAAAAGTATCATACTCCAATTTGTTTTGATTCATTTTGATAGATTTACATGCTTAAATGTGTGTTAGGATGATGATTGTAATGTTAAAAAAAAATATGAAAGAAAATCATGGTGATGGTGATTGCAAGCATTCGGCCAAGGTAACTCCAAGTGGTGTGCAAGCTGTCCAAACATTTTGTGTAATGATTTAAAGACTGTTAGGAGCTGTTATAGGTGTTAAAATTATGTGGAAACAAAATGAAAAGGTTAAGCTTGAATATGTATAATTTTGGTCAGGAAATAATGTCATTTGAATAAGTAAATTGCATTAGATGTTTGGATGAAAATGAGGGGCTGCATGTATGATCAATCTTGGTGAAAAATGAGAAAGAAGAATTTGAGTTGAATGCATGCTAGTTCGGTTAAGGTTTGGAGGATGAAGTTGATGAATTGTGTAGTGTTTTGATGGATTTTGTGAGGTTTATATGTGAAGTAGTAAGTTGGAATGAAATGGAAAACATATAGTAAAGTTTTGTATATGTTAAAGTGTTAAGAATTGGTGTTAAAATTAGAAATGAAATCATGGTTCACAAGTAGTCATGTTTTGATGTTAGCGTGTTTATTGTAATAAAAAGTTGTTTTTGGATGATTTGGATGATTTTAAGAGTTATATCGATGATAGGAATAGTTTGAAGATCAAATGGAAAGTAAACACGAATAAACGGAAAGGTTACGCTAAAAAAAAAAATTTAGATGTTCGGATTGTTGTGAAACTTAATGGTTGATTAGATATTAATGTACCAAATGAAAACGAATATAAATGATTGAGTTTAAATTGTGGCATTTTCTAAAATTAGGTTTCAAAAATATATAGGTGACGGGAAAAGAGAAGGAATTCAAATTACACACGAAAGTGAGCCGAATTATAGATTAGGAGAGTGTCTCTTTAAAAGCTATAAAATGATTTTTCTTTTTTTTATCGTTTTGATTTCATGGCTTGTGTTATAGATTTTATATTGAATTGTTTGAATTAAATTTAAAGTGAATAAAGTTATTTGAAACCTTCTAAATAATTTTATTAAAGTTTTAAAGAAAAGTGAATTGAAATCTAAAGAAAAGAAAATGAAATAGAAAGATTTTATAAACCTATGGTACACCTTATAGGTATTCCAAAGATTATATAGTTTCAGGGGATATATGTAAACCCTCAGTCTCAAATTCTAAACGTCCTAGTGTTAGAAGTTAGAATATGAAGTTAGAATAATAAATCTAGTCAACAATAAGCTAACCAAGGACAGTGAAGTGTAAATGATCGTTATAGGAATATACAATTACTATTTTAATAAGAAAATGTCAAGGAAGGGTAAAATAGTCATTTTATAAATAAGAAATAAATTATAAGTGGTAATATATTTAAATCCAAAAATAAAAACTAGAGGATTTATTATTGAGAATTAGTAGTAAATTACTAATGTAATTAAAATAAGATGTTAGCGATAGTCAAAAAGTCAAATGAGACATGGAAGTCATTTTAGGAATTATTACTTATATATATACAACACTTAGAGAAAGAAATGGAGGAAAAAAGAAGCAAAGTGGCATGAGATAAGAAGCAAAACAGAACTGTGAGAGGTAGAGAGCAAGGGTGGATTGCCAAGGAAGGAAGAGGACAGCTTTCTCATCCAAATTTCAAGCACCGACTCATCATTCTAGAGTGTTTTCAAGCTAACCTAGCAAAACCCAACAAGATTTAGGTGAGATCTCATCTCCTCTCTCTCTACTTTGAAGATAGTTGGGGTTGTATGGGTATGGTGATGACTATGGGATTTTAGTAGATTGTGATGGTTGTTTTACACTTAAAATTAGTGTAAAACCCTAAGTGAGTGTTGTGAAAGATTAAATTACATGTTGTTGTATGTGAATGGTAGGTTAGGGTTTATGGACAACAAATTTTAAAGTAAGAGTTAAAGTATTAAAAGGTCACAAAAGTAGTAGACAAATTGTTTGATGAAAAGATTGTGAGAGATTGTCTTGTAAATATTGAAAAGCTCTACTCTTTAATGGGTGTGTGAGTGTGTCATGGCCATAAAGGGCAGTGAGAAACCTTTGAGTTTTGATTGATTTGAACTCAAATTTAAGCATAATTAAGGTTATGAAAACATATAGAAGTGATACGATTGTCAAAGGAATAGTTTTAGACAATTTGGAGAATCGCGAGCTCAAACCAAGAGACAGAGATGACCTGCACAAGTCTGACTTATTTGGGGTTGTTCTAGACCTCAAATCATGCCTAGGAGTCATAGAAAACCATAGGTTTTGGAAGGGAACGATTCCGATAAAAATTACACAAGTTATACCCAAAATAGTGCCGTTAGAAGTCGTTAAGTGAGATAACTATGTAAATACAATTTTTATTACATGGAATGAATATATTTGATCATATTTAGTAAAAGAACCTTAGATACGAAAGAAAAATCATCGTCGCTTATCCGATACGAAAACGTGCCTTAAAAAGTGCCCGAAAAAGGGCGTTTTTCTTAGATTTGACATAGCAAACGATTGAATTTTTTGATGAAATTTTATAGGTGACTAGAATGTGAGATAAGAGGACCGTAGGAAAAAGAATAAAAGAAAACGAAGCCCCGAGCAAAGCTGTGCATTACATTCTGTTTTGGGGTGTCAAAAAAGGGTTAAATTTTTGATTTTTCGTTACGGGCCTACAAAAATTATATGGACTATATGGGGATGATCCTAAGGGTTTAAAAGTGAAACTTTTACAAAAAAAAAATCGAAATTTGAAGGCCTCGGTTAAGTTAGAAACTAGGTGGGAAAGTTATAGTCTAAAGCGGTATTAATAGAGTTAATTGTATTCAAAGTTTTAATTGTAGTTCAATGAAGTTCATTCTAGCAAAGTTTGAATGAGAATGTGATATGTAGGTTCAGAGCAAGCTAGCAGAGCGAGGGAGACCCATTAGAGCCCGTTGGCGAGCGTGGATTTGAGGTGAGTATACTAACTCACATTGTATTTAATTGTGTTGGTTATAATAATTTTATTTATTCTCAAAAAGATTTATGTATAAATGTTAATCTGTGTTCAAAGTGTTTTGAAATTAAAAGATCCTTGAGAAAGTGAGCTTAAAAGCTATAAATTTAAAAGTTTAAAAGATGAGTTAATTAGTGCTTTATGCACTTAGAAAAGGAATTCAAAGAAAAAGGAGTTTTGGTGCTCAAAGCACTTAATAAGTGTCGACGTTGAAATTCAGTCGACGAGTATTCAATGTCCAATACCTGCAATCAATGTGAGAAAACACAGAAATCGAGAAGAAAATAATAATAAAGAATCAAGAACCAGACGCGAAGACAAAGAGTTTTTAACGTGGTTCAGCAAGTGTGCCTACGTCCACGGCTGTCTCTCTCTTAAATTCTGCAGAGTGACAGTATGATATTCAGTATATTGTTTACAATGGTTTTTAACCCCTATTTATAGGGGAAGTATCGTTACAATTCAGGAAATAACAAAATAGGAAGAGAATCATGAATTAATTACACTTCCTAATCTGTTTGAATAAAATCAGGAAACTGCTCCTTAAAATCCGAGATAATGTTGACTAAGTTTGAATTAGAATTAACTTCTATATCTGGAGAGAGAATCATGGTCAAATTGGATAATTGTCTGTTCTGGAAGATATTGCATTAATTGCGCTCCGGGCGAACTGCCGTTTATGGCGACCTCGAGTTGGAGCTCATTGAAAGGCAAACAGCAAGCTGTGCTTATTATGAATGATGGAACGAGCTACGACCTGGCTGTGAGACGAGCTCGTTGCTACGAGCTGAGAAGATTGTTGGGCGAGCTGTGGAGCTCGCTGGGCTTTAGAGTTGAAATATAGGCCTTGTCTGATGGGCCTTGATTGGGTTGACTTTATTGGGCCTTCTATTGGGCCTAAGTTGGGCTTTTACTAGCCCATTTGGTAAGTCCAAAAAATACACATAACAATAAGAAAAAGGAGTTTTCAAAGCCATTTGTAGACCCTTAGCATCTCAGAGTATCTAGCACTACGTAGTGATGCAGAAAATTCCGTTCGTAGTCGCTAAGAGTTACAGTTTAGCATAGCACTACCTATTGCGATGCAGAAAATTCCGCAATCTAGTGCTTAAATTTGATATAGTGTCTTGCGCTACGTTTGCGATGCAGTAAATTTCGCACATAGTCGCCAAGTCTATATAGTAGCTTGCACCACGATTTGCGACGCAGAAAATTCTGCACGTAGTTGTTGAGAAGTATTAGAAATGTCACGGTTGGTGTCTACTAAGTCGCCTCATGACATAGCAATTGGGGAATACGAATGGTGCCTTTCAAAGTAAAAGAATTTCACAAAAAGCTTTATAATTTGGAATAAGTTATGATTTCCAACAAGTTTATAAGTGATTAATTGTAAATTACCTAATGGTAATGATTGTTTTAAATTCATATTGTTGCTTTTTCATATTGTATAAAACCTCCACAGGTACCCGCAAGGAAAAAGTAAAAGAAAAATCAAAATCAAAGTCAGAGAAATACTTCATCGTAATAGGTGGACATAAACTTAAAAATGATGCACGATATCAATCGTTTTGTATTTTTGTGCAACCGAAACAATACTAATTACTTATAATGTTTTATATTTTGAACGACCATGCGGAAACTTGCGGTAATGTATTTTGTAATGTAACTAGTGGTAAATACTTTTATGATATGGAAGTTTCATGGTCACTTATGGTTTGTGCACTTTATGAATTGATTTTTGAAATGCATGTTTGTGGAAAAAGTTGGATTGTGATGAAAATGTATGTTTCTGGATAAACGAAGTTAGGAGGAAATGAATATATAGTCGAAGTGTATTTTATTGTAGGTAAAAATTTTGAAAACATTCAAAATGCAGTCGTTATGCTGCCGAAATTTTTATAAAATCGTTTTAAAAATAAAATTGTGAAAAATTTTATCCACCCAATTTATTTACCAAAATAAAGAGTACAATTGAAGTAAGTTAGAAAAATCGGGAAACAATAAGGGGTTCGTTCCGTGGATCTCTCCATTCCGATAAGTCGGATTGTGAAAAGTTCATTGGAGTGCCCGGTAGAACCCTCCAAATAAGAAATCAGAAAGAGTCTAGGGTGGGGTCCTGTCAGTATGTCTGCTACCCGAATCCTTGAGGGCGGGCCCATGAAAGCCTAAGAGAGGGGGGTAGTCAAGCCAATCGCATCCAAATCCATGAGGGTCGAGGCTGCGGCCCAAGAGTGGGGATGGATTGGGCTCACTATATAAAAAGGTTGTCCCACCAGATACTCTAGGGATGCCCAGAGTAATAGAGTTACAGAGATTTTCGGTTAGAGTACCCGAATCCATGTATGGCAAAGTCAGGGAAAGTCTATCACTAATAGTGGGAGGGACTGAGTCATAGAGTCCAATTAGTTTGTCGTTCATACATGAATTAGGCTATATTATAGCTAACGCCTTACCAGACAGGGGGCCGTAGAGGCCCGAGCGATGGCTTGTACATAGGGTGCCATATGGTATGAACACAAAGATTAGCTATTTTATACAGAGATTTTCCTAAAGTTTATTACCACCATTGTTTATATTTATAGAAAAACATTGAAAAGGATTTTAAAGTGATTTTTTCGAAAAAAGTTTTATGATGAATAAATAATGATTTTAAAGAAAAGTTTATAAATTATGTTTTAAAGAAATTTTTAGGGAGGTTAGATTTTATAAAACAAAAATGAAATAGATTTTTATGACACTCACATAGCTTATTAGCTAACCCTATTTTATGTTTTTATAAACAAAATCTCCCCAAAGACAAGTACAGATGCCAATGCATTAAGGATAGGGACTTTGAGCTAGAAGCAAAGACTTAGTCATCGTGCTGCTATGATTTTGTATAGTTGTTATAAATGTTTTAGAGAATTAAATATGTGTAAGTTTGTATATTCAATTGTATACATATACTTTGAAATGTTTAATTGAAATTGTATATATGCATGACTTGTGTTTTACTTTCAAACTGCTTTGGATTTGAAATTGTATGGTTATGGTTGCCTGTGGTTTGAATTAAGAAGGGCCTAAGGCCCCAAAAGTTAAGATTTGAATAATATTAGAAGTGTATAAAATTTTTTATAAACTTTGCAGGGTGGCATAGTCGGAAATACAACCGTTATGCTGTCGAAATTTTTTTCATATAATCAATTGTAAAAGATTTAAGAAAACGCGAAAAATTTCCCATCAATTTTCGTTTTCAAATTAGTTTTCTAAAGGTTTATAGTTAAGTAATACGATTTAACTTCACGAGAACCTTTTAGTTGAATCAGATATCCTCTGGAAGGCTACAGTGGAATTGTCAGCGGGGGCTCGCTGTTAGTACTGAAATAGAAGTATAAGAATGAGGTCTGTCGAGTTATGTTACACCAAGTTATTGCATGTGTACCAATTTCTCTCTCTTCATTCATGTTCTTTCCTATTCTCTATTTCTTTTATTTATTTATTTTTAATTAATTTTTTATTTTGAACTATTCTAATCAATATGTTTGTTTAAACATATTCAATATAGATTCAAATCCATAAATTGCTTGCATGATTTGGTTAACTAAATGAAGATAAAAGATTAAATGAAAATTGAATTGATAATTTTTTTATTTGAATAGAACGTAGAGATAAAATAGGGTAAAGTGTACAAATTCAAAATTAATAACTAATCTACATCATTCATTGCTTTTTAATCCAATGGTCAAAAATTATGTTAAAACTTATGTCAAAATTTGTGTTTCCCGATTCTACCCTATATATAGTGCTTTTATAATCAGAACTTTCTAACTTTTTAAAGTTATGATGAACTAATCAAATTCATTTATTACATTCTCTCTTCTATTGAATTCAAATATAATTGATGAATTTAATTAATTCGTCCTAACTTATAAAATCACTACATATACATGCATGCATACATACATATATATATATATATATATATACCACTCATAATTTTTCTTTCACGACCATTAATTAATAATTTTTCAACCACTAGATTGAAGAGCAATGGATGGTGCAGATTTATTTTTTTTTCGAAGATTAGAGTTGTTGGAGAGTTGTGTTACACCAAATTATTGCATGTGCATCAATTTCTCTCTCTTTATTCATGTTCTTTCCTGTTGTGGGTATATTTGGGACTGCATAAATAGGCTGGTAAAAGCCCAAAGAACTGATTCAATGGATTGACCCAGTAGATGAAAGCCCAGTTCGTCAACACCCAGCTCACAAGAATAAGCTCTCAGTTTGCCACCACTATTTTCAAGTTGTTATTTAGCTATGGTCAATGCTGTCTTATACTCAGCTCAAGGTCGTCCAAGGTAAACTCCAGCTCGCAACTCGAAGCACTTGTTAAGAGAATTTTTCAGAAAGGCAACAGCTCAAATTGAGAAAAAGTTAACTACCAGAATTGGAAATAAATTCAAATTCTTATGTTGACGGAATCTATCCTTGATATGGTGGAAACCGATTGTAACGCTCCTTTCTGAACTCAGTGCTGTGGAGAAATGTGTTAAGTGTACTCTTATATATGGAAATAAAAAAATTTCTTTTATTAAAATTTGGGGATAAATTGCTCAATTGGAATATTTTATGGTAAATTTGAAGTTTTAATGACTTTAAAATATTTTGAAAATTTTATGGGTTAAAATAAAAATTTAAAATTTTGAGGGGTAAAGAGATATTTTGCATAGTTAACATACTAGAGATTGGTGCGAGTATCACATGGAAGGAGATCCCATGAGAAAGCACAATCCATGTGAAATCAAATAAGCCAATGAGAGGTGGACACATGGAATCCACCAACTTTGGGGAGGCCTATATAAAGGGGTTGTCGGCAAAAAGCATTGAGGGAGTAGAAAAGAGAGAATTAGCAGAGAGGGAGAGAAAGAACTATTGGCACAAGAACGGAAGGAGTAATGGCCAATCTAGGGTGTGTTGGTGAGAGGAGCGTGGCAGGAGAGGGAGGAGCTCGGCAAAGAAGGAGCTCGCGGTCAGCTAACTTAACCAGGTTAGTACACGATCTCACTTCTTTTCTAGTGAAATGGAAATATTAAGTCCGGAGTGAATAAGATAATCAAGAAATTTCATAGATTTAAAGTAGCTCGCTGAGTAGGATCTTCGAAAAGCGACCTGGTTGATATGGAGAAATGGATAAAATCTTGGTGTGCGTGTATGTGAATTTGGACAAGGATTTAGGACTTAGATTCTTTATGATTTTACTTTGGTTTTAGATCAGCTCGCTAAAGATATAAGAAAATGAAAGTCGGTGAGATCGTAATGTATTGATAATTTTGTAAGAGTAAAATTGGAAAGGAAATGATAGTATGTAGATCGTATGAGTAGCAACAAGCTGGTCTAGAGTGACAGCTCGTAAAGGGAGTTGAGTGAGGTCCCAGCTCATTAAGGGCGCTTGGCAGAGTTGGCCTAAGACAACAGCTCGCAAGGGCGAGCTGAGAGGTGTTAAGGAAAGAACCGAGCTGGAAAAGGGTAACAGCTCGCAGAAAAGTAGAAGTTGGATGAGCTGGGGGGAGCTCGCAGCATAAGCTGGCCTGAGCTCGCAACTCGAGCTGGACTAGACAATGTTGCAATCCGTTATAGCTAAGATGAATAAATAAGTGGTAGTGATAATAGAAGGGATTAGGACTTGAAGTGTGTTCCATGGATGCATGTTTTAAGAGAAGTCATTGTTGCATGTAAATATAAGTGATCAGCGAGTTGATGAAGGACACTAAAGGAGCAGTTATTGGTGAACTGGGCAATGAACTGTGAGTGTGAAAATATTATTGAAATATTTTTAAATTTATTTTGCAAACTTCTTATATATTTTTATTACTCGTTCATTTTAGCCTATCGACAAACTTATGCAATAACATGATGAGAAAATAGTTTATGTATAATATGGTATGCAAATTATTAACACACTTTATGAAAAAAAAATTAATTTGAATTATAGAAAGAAAAGATTTTCAAAGACCAGTGGACGACCCAAGTTTATAGATAGATAGACCTTGTAGCTTTAGATTCGGCTGGTATACCCGTAGCATATGACAAGTGTTGGAAAGGCTAGTCCTACTAACATCGGGAGGATCGAGTCTGTCATGTCTGTCGTGTTGCCATCTACGCTTGTGGGGTATTGTCTCGCTATACGATGTGCGATGGTAGTTCCACCACATAATAGTGGGATGTCTTTGTAGTTTTGTCACGATATGCGATGCTTGCTTTTACATTACATGAACCCCCACACTGAGTGGAGCTGGTCTGGCCGCTCATATGGTTGTAGCTTCTTTTAGGTTCCCCATTAGTACAGTTTTTAGAAAGAGAAATATATCATTGAAAGTAAATTTTAGACAGAAAAATGTTTTAAAAATATTTTAGAAAACTATGAAATATTTTAGTACTTTATAAAAGCTTTTGGAACTTTAAAGTGAATCTATAAAACACAAGTTCTTAGAAATAAATTGTTTTAAAGAAAAATGTTTTGAAGAAAATATTTTTTTTCGGGAGGTAAATTTTATAAAAGATAAATTTAAATAGAAATACTTACGCACTCATTGAGCTTTATAGCTCACATTATTTTTGTTTTATGTACAAAAACCTCCCAGCTGTAGGAATAAGGAATCAGGGTACCGATTTGCTTCGTTCAGGTTAGGAGAATAAGACATTCAACGATGCTGCATAGTTTTTTTAAAAAATATTATGACTTGGATTTTTAATTATGCGGTTGTGAAAATTTTTTATTGTGAACAAATTGTAAAACATTTTATGCTAAAGATGATGCATGCATGTTTCAAATGTTTGAATATTAATGATGATACTTTTAGTTATATTTTATTCCACTTCTCAAATTAGAAATGAGATTTCAAAATGTATGATTTTTTTTATATAAATATTTAACATACCATTAGTGGTTACGAGTTCGCTCCACAACATCCTTTTGGGTTTTATTAATTAGACTTCAGAAGGGTTTTATGGGGTGTCCGGCAGGACCGCTAAATTCATAAGAGGGAATTCGGGTCGGATCCTGTCACCGATTTTGGAAGTGTAATTAATATGAAATTCTTTCCTATTTTATTTGTAATCAAATTATAACACTCCATTCTATAAATAGGAGTTAAAATTCCATTGTATAACGAGACCCGAATCAGATTCTCTCTAGGCTCTTATCTGGAGAGTCTTGTCAGTCACTTCAACGAACCTTTTATAACCCTACTCACTGTTAAGAGAGACCCGTGGAGCGAACCCCTAATATACCTTGTCCATTTACTTTACTTTGACTAAATCAATTTATATTTCTTTGAAAATAGTTGGGTTGGAATAATTTTTTTGCATTCAATTTAAGAAAATTTTGCTAAAATTTTGACAGCATAACAGCTATATTTTTAAGGTTTCCAAAATTTTTCTGCAATAAATTACACTTCTAACTATTCTTAATCACCATCCAACTTCTTTTTATCCACAAACATACATTTTCACAATCAATCTTACACATATTATGATTGATAACCATAGTGAGATATATATAGGTATCATATATAAAGTTTACACTTACATACAATATAGTTTATAAAAGTTACAAGTTTCAAAATATATATTACCAAAGTTGCAATATGACACATGCACTTCATCGATTTCGTATTCACAAAATATAACATGATATATATAATGTGTTCTTTGGTTTCGCCCACCTAATTTTAAAGAGAATTTCTTCGAGCTTGATCACTTGCAACAATTTTCTGAAAACGTTTTTACACTACAATAAAGCAAACTTGTTAGTTCAACCAAATATAACGATTAGAGAATACATAATTAATGATCATAACCGATTGGAAATATTGATGGTTTTCAACAAACGTTTTCCTTTTTGAAAACACCATGTGTAACCCTACATGTTCTAGCCATTCTCAACTTAGTACGTCACGTGGCGGTTTTTTAGCTGACACCAATAGTAATGCTACTGAGATATCTCGACCACTATATGTGGAATTTCCTGCATCGTAAACGTAGTGTGAAACAATCTCAAGTCTGAGCAACTACATGCGGGATTTTCTACATCGTATATTGTAGTGCTAATAAACTATAACTCTTTGTAACTACAAGTGGAATTTTCTACATTGCTTATCATAGTGCAAGTTAAGCTATAACTCTTAACGACTACGAGCAGAATTTTTTGCATCACAACATAATGCAAATAACTCTAAATCTAAATGGCTACGTGTGGAATTTTCTGCATCGCATGTGTAGTGCTAGATAGTATGAAAACTGAAGAAATACATATCGTCTTTGAAACTCTTTTTATTAAGTGTATAAAACACAAACTCGTTTATCTTCCAATGCTTTTAACTAAAATTTCACACTTAAGCTTTTTGGAAACAACTTTATTTTCAATTCTCATTACTAAATCTGATATGAGATTCTTTTATAAAAACCCAAACTTGTATTTAGAAAATCATTTTATAAGTCTTTTAACAATAATACTCACATTTTTAAGGAAGATTGAAATAGTGTAAGTGATGTAATACTTACCTTGGCTCACGACTTGCTAAAGCTTCAACGACCTCCTTGTGCTCCCTTTGCTTGCTCATCACCTGCACATCACATTCTTATTTAGAGTGTGCTATAATGAGCTACACACAACTATTCATATTGCTTTGAATACAATTTACTCTTTAATATACTTTTTAGACTATAACTTTCTCGTTTAGATTCTAACTCAACCAAAGCTTTAAAATTATGATTTCTTTGTAAAAGTTTTACTTATATACCACTAGAGACATCTCCATGCAGTCCGTATAATTTTCAGAGGCCCGGAATGAAAAGTCAAAATTTTCATACCCCTTTTGATCGAATACTATTCACAGCCCAATCCATGCACTTTTTCACTTTCGTTTTCACTTGAATCATCTCCTTATCTCTCATTTAGGTCCCCCATAAAACGATTTTGGAAAATTCCTACTCTGCTCTTTTCACATTCTAGACTCGATTTGCTTTCTACTATAATTTGTAGACTTATATATACTTGATTATGATAATTTGTCACACTAAAATGTAAAGATGAAGTGGCATTGTGACAGGCCCCTCTCCTTACTAGGCCTGCCGGCCGCCTTACAGTAGCCCTCCAGTGGATATCTGATCCAACTGGAAGGTTTTCGTAAAGCTACACCGTTTACTTTCTAAAATTTTCTGTTAATGCGGAAACGTGGGAAAATTTTTTCTTTTTATTTTGAAAGTTTTATAAAACGAATTTATAAAAATTTGGGCAGCACAACGACTGTTTTTCAAACATGCCACCCTGTAAATTTCAAAATTTAACACTTCTATAACAAATATTTCTCCACTACTGAGCCTCAGGCCCTCAAATCATTTCCACAATCCAACCACAAATAATTTTCAATTTAAAATCTGTAAATATATTTCATTTTCAATTAAGATAATTATATGATTTAATTTATCAAAACTTACTTTTATAAATACAAACTACCATATAATACAACTCCAAAATATTATTTACAAATATTCACCAAAAGTTGTATAAAATTCATGACATACACTTTTAAACTAAACTTATGCAGTGATGTTGTTGCGTCAGGCCACTTACGCATCTGATGGAGCATTTTCTGGTTGACGGTTCGTTCCTGCACCTGGGGAGGATTTTTATAAAATGCGAAAATAGGGTGGTGAGTATAAAACTCAGTGAGTGGATAGTTTTTCATTAATATGCTCTCTTTCTAAAGTGTATGCTTCCTCCCAAAATACTTTGTAAACTAATAATCTTTCTATAAATTTATAAAATTAAGTGAAGAAACTTTTTCAAAAATAGAAACTAATAATCTTTCTATAATTTTATTAAAGTTACAAAACTGAGTAATTCTTATAAATCTTTCTTTATTTCTCGAAACTGGAAATAATTTCTAATTTAATAAACTTCACGTCTATTGACGTACTTTTCTCTTTTATCTTGCCAAAGACAATCCAGGAAACTTAGCTCCATTGTGACGGAATCTCTCGACGCCACAGGAGCTTAGGGATGCTACTAGGCGTAGTCGCAGATGTGGGAAACCTCTTGGGGTTATGATCCCCTCCCAACATCAGGCAGATCTACGCTATCATATACGTGCAGAGGGCGACTGACAGACTCGACTCAACCCCCCCAAGTTAGTGTTAGTCACTGACTCTCCCAACTGCTCTTGCCATACATACATACGGTACTTCGGCCAGAAATCTCTGGGGGCTAAGGTAAACCCACGACATTTAAAATCTTTTTATAATAAAACGTCTTGCTTTTCTTTTCATAATAAAAATCTTACTTTTCTTTTCTTAAATTTCTTGAAATAAAACTTTACTTTTCTAAGGCCGAAGCCTATCATTTATAATTAACTTTAGCATGTATAAATTCTCGAGTATAATTACTCAACATACTAAATTGTTGTGATACTCAAATGATCATATTTGCAATTTAATAAAATATTCATGCAATTCATATAAAATATGTAGCATGCTAAAATAACTTTAAAATCGCATAATAAACTCTTTTACTAAAACAACAATTAAATAACTCAATTCTCATATTGTAAATTTCTTTTCTAATCTCAACTTTGTAATCGAAATTACTTTCGAAATATCTTATCAACTTGACTTCATGCATGTATATATATATATTAAAAGCTTACTATTTTTACTTTGCTTAGTAATAAATAAAGTTAGCATATAAATTCAAGTAATATTCATGCATGATAAAACTTAAAAATATGCAACCATTTAGTTAAACTTAATAGCTTGAAATAAGGTAAATAACTTCTCATCAAAACAATTCAATACTAAAATATATGGTTGCTAACATGGATAATCAACTTATAAATTCATCAAAACTTTTAAAATAAAACCACTCACTATTCACTTCCAATTTCTTCACCACCTCTCCAACACTTCCTTCTTATTCTTGAGATTTTCCTACAATTTAATCCAACCAAAATCTTGGTTTAGGATTCATAAATATTACAATTTCAACTTCATTAAAATTCCATGCACCAATATATAACAACACCATATTCTTGACTAGTCTTCCAATCACTTTCTAACCCAAGATTTTTGCTTTTAAACTCATTCAAATATTCAACAATTCACCTACTTAAATCCAATACATAATTTGCCACTTGATTACTTAATCTAACTCAATATATATATATATATATATATTTATATATTCACCACTTTACCTTATCTTCCATTGATCATCTCATTTCAATTTCAATTAATTCCTTTGGTACTAAAGTGATCAAACACATCATAATCACCATCCAAACACATATAATAATTCATTCAAGAATTCCACCATTCACTCACATAAATTTCCAATAAAAATATACTAACTAATCACTTACTTTATTCTTTAATATATTTTCTCAATAAATTCACAACTCCATCAACTTTCCAACTTATATTCTCACATCCATTTCAAGTTATTTCTCTAGTATTAAAGCATTAAAACACCTTATATCCATCATCCAATTACATTAAAATATTGAATAACATTCTAGGAATCATTTCTTTACATTGAACACCTTAACATCCAAATTTTCAAATTTCCATCTTTCTTGCATATTTTTAATTCCAATCACTTTAAATTCATTACCAAACCTTATACCACTTCTTCAAACAATTAAAATCAATTTAAATACATGCAAAAAAACCCAATGATCCATACACTAATATATATGTATATATCCAACAACACAATCAATTAATATTTCTTTTTAAGGTTTCATTTCCTTCATCATAAATCCTCACATATCACTTTATTTAATCATCCACATAGTTCCATCACCTCTACTTTTATAATTTAATCACAAACTAGAATATGACAACTTCATCATCCTCTTCATGTCAAACCAAATAATCACACATAAATAACTCAATAAACTATCACTTAACCAACTACAACATTAAACTAAGAAAAACTAATCCATTTCATCAACTTTGATGAGCAAACCCTAACCCTTACCTCTCCAAATCTTGATCCAAAGCTTCTTGATGAGTTCTTTCCTTCCCAAGCTCAATTTAATGGTTATCTAACTCCCTTCAACATGTAAAATTCATCAAACAACTCATTAATCAACTATAACAAAATTTTCCCATAAAACTAGTTCATCACTCACACTTTCTTCATACTTTTCTCAAGAAATCTTAGATGGTTTTAGAGAGAAGAAGGGATTGAACTCACTTGGGACCTCTTCTTCTTCTTCTCCTTCTTCACGGCTGCAGAAATCCTTCTTCTTCCCTCACGGTTTCAGCTCACGTCTGCTCTTCTCTTTTCGATTTCTGTTTTGTTCTCACGGTTTCAGCTTGGCTTTGGACGATTTCAACTCCTCTCAACCGACTTATTCATCCTTCAATCATCCATCATGCATTCACTTATATACCAGCCCTCATTCAATGCCAAAATTGCCTTTAAATTAAACCCACAATCACATAAATGCCACTAGACATGGATGAATGCATGTGATTGGTTAATATTATCATCCATTTAATCACTAACAACTCATCCCATCTCTTAATGCAATCTTAACTAATCCTTTGCTTTTTGACTTTAAGATGTCTTAACACCATTGGCCTTCACACAAGCACATGGATTGTGCTTCTTTAATGTATATCTTCTCCTACACACTTAATATTACATTTAACTTAAATTTTAATCCTCCTCGAACACCAATAAATTCCAAAAATATTCCATGATCATCCTATCATCAAATTGATCATGCAATACTCTAATTGGGTGTCTTAACATTTAATTCCATGCTTCAAAAAAAATTTAATCGGTTATAAACTCATTAAAATTCACAACGTTCCTCACGAGAGCGTTTTTATCGATAAATATTCGGAACCTTTAAAATCCATTTAAACGAACTCATTTTTACTCCGTTTCAGTTTCTAATAACTCTAATTCATATTCTGTAACTTATGATGTCCAGGGTCCATTTTCCGAAATCACAATTCACGTAGATACTATTCATCGAAAACACTATTCACCCTGGAAAACACTATTCATCAAAAAAAATTTTATTTCACGAAACTTGAGGAAATTTTCTTTTTCCCGAAAATCACTATTCATATGAAATCACTAGTCATCTGGAAACACTACTTCATCCAAAAATACTATTTATCCAGGAAGCACTATTTCTTCTAGGGAAATGAATTTCCGGGTCTTACACATTGTCTAGCAACTACAATTGCCCTTCATCTAGCCTAACTACATTTTTGTAACTATCTCTTTTCATTTTGACATTCTATCAATTTCATATGATGTTCTAACCTCAACTATGCATGAAATCAAGTTCAATTTGATCACAACTCAATGAAGTTATACACACCCTTCCTTGGTTGTGACATTCACACACTTTTACATCATTCAACTTTTAAATTTCTTAAGCCATTTTTACATTGTCATTCACTTAGACATTTCATCAAACACTTGAAATGCAATCAATTTGCTTAAAATAACTTTAAATCAATCTTTAGGGTTTTGCTCCCTTAAGCCTTAACTTGAATCTATTATATGATTTCATCTAAACTAAGTTCCATTTTTGATGTTTTAGGGTTCTAATCCTAGTTTAGATCAAACCCACATAAATTACTCAACAAAGGAAATCAATCCAACAACAATCCATCATACAACCCATCTATCATTACTTTAAAGAAATTTCATGAAAACTTACTTGGATCTTGCTCCAACTTTGGTTATCTATCTTGAATAAGACTATACTCTTGATTGGATATCCACTTGACCTTGAAAAATTTTGGGTTCTCATTTCTCTTGTTATTGTCGTCCCTCTCTCTCCCTTCTTATATCTATTTTGCTTTTAATTTTGCTAAGTGTGGGTAACTAACACACTAAAACCTATATATATAGGGAATTATGTGGTAGAGATAACCATTATGTCCCTTGTTAGTTTATTTCACAATTTACTTAGTTTTTTCTAAGTTTTAGATGACTAATATGTTTATGTTCACATCTATAACTTTTATTTAAACAAAAACCATTTTTCCCTTTGTCTAAATATCTCTTATTGATGAAATGACCTTTTTGCCCTTCTTTGCCTTTATCTCACCATTAGTGTTAATTAGTTTTTAAAAGCTTTACTAATATACTAATATCACCTATAAGGATGATATTAATGAAATTTAACATTTTCATCCTTTAGTCTAGCTTCTAACACTAGGGAATCTATAATTGAAAATAAGAGCTTACATTATAAACATATGAAATAATAATTAATAATATACTTTGACTCTGTGAAAATCATCAGAGACCACAATCGTGGACATAGATATTGTTCTTGGATCGAACCATGTAAAAATCTCTTTGCAATCTCTGTTCTTCCTCTTTCTTTTTCTTGTTTTTGCTTTGTTTCTCTTTAATTGCAGGTATTGAGTCAAGAACTTCGGTTGACCAAATTCAGACGTCGACATTTCCTATTCTCTATTTCCTTTGTTTATTTATTTTTTAATTGATTTTTTATTTTGGGCTATTCCGATCAATGTGTTTGTTTAAACATATTTAATATGGACCTTATTTGAAAATTTATGTTAAGAACTTTAAATTCATATATTATTTGCATGATTTGGTTAACCAAATAAAGAGAAAAAATTAAATGAAAATTGAATTAATAATTTTTTTTTTATTTGCATAAAACGTAGAGATAAAATATGGTAAAGTATACAAATTCAAAATTAACAAATAATCTACACCCTTCAATGCTTTTCAATCTAATAGTTGAAATTTTGTATCAAAACTTTTGTCAAATTTTGTGTATACATATTAAGACCACTAGTAATCTTCCTTTCACGAACATTAATTATAATAATTCAATTTCAATGGACCCTACCATAATGATAGGATTCATTGATAATAATCAGTCGTAATTTTTCTTTAACGACCGTTCATTAGAACCCTCTCTCTTCTTTCTTAGATTCTAATGGAAAACACAATAGCAAAAATAGAGATAACAAAAAGACCAGAGCTAAAAAGCGATAACTTGTGTTCAATTTTTATCATAGATGGAGACTAATTTGGGAGAAAGTCTTCAACATAAAAGTTGTAGCCCTTTTCTTACCTTTCCAATGCACTAAAATCGCTCAATTTCGACATTGATTGCAAAAGTTATTGTCAAAAAACCGAAACAGGTTCTTGACACCTGAGAATAGCATACAGAACGGGTTTTTTATGCATGTTCATGTGAGTTGCGATTTTCTGGCAAATTTTGAAGTCAAATTGGGCTTAATTTAGGATTTCAATTAATTTAGAATTAGTATTTCATTTAAATGAGGATTAGTTATATTATTTTCAATTTTAACTAACATATATTTTTGTTAATTTAGAATTTGTTTTGATTTAGTATTTTATTTCTTAAGGAAGTTATGTTTCCTAGGAAAATTAGAATTAATACTATAAATAGGATATTAGTTTAGGGTTGTTAGGATGGTGTTGATTCTTGATTATGGAATGAGAGTTTTGTTTCTCTTTTGTTCCCCAAGAACATGTAATTATCTTTTTTTTTTTTTTTTGGTTTTCTGATTATCAAGTTAATTATTGCATATTTTTCAAAAAAAAAAAAATTAATTATTGTATAACCAATCATGACTTATCTTCTACTTTTTCATCTCATTCTTAGGAGTAACGTTAATATCTTTCTTTTATATAATTTCGTTTCTTGATTTAGTTCTAATAATTAGGTCAAAGTAATTTATAACTTTGATTCTTGATTAACATATAATCAACAGGTCAAATTTCTTTTTTTTTTTTATAAACCTGTTTTAATCTTTCTTATAATTATGATCTAATTTGACAGTGAGTGTCATATCAGTATATGAGGTTCGCATTAGATTCTCTTTCCTAAATCTATCTGAATCTAAATTGTTTCTTTCCCAATAACATTCAATTTAATTCCCTCTTGCTTATATGTCATCTCCTCTCTAAACAATACAACAATTTTTTCTCGAACAAATTAAGGCATAAGAGAGAAAGAAATAAATTAAATTTACTCATTTAATTAGGAGAGAGAATTTAAGAGAGTAGAGTTACAACTCCCTCTCCTGAGCTGTTAATAAATGCATGTACAGAATGAGGTGATTTTGTTTATAAAATAATAAAAAAGGAATTTTAAGGCGTTTTATGATGAAAATTAAATTTTTCTAGAGTTTTCGGAAGGATCAGGAGTAAAATTTAATATTAAAAGTTAAGGGGTAAAATGGTAAAAATAAAAGATTTTATGAAGAGTGGCAAAATTGTAAATATGAGGAAAAGACAAGATATTAGGGAAAAATAAAGAATTCTCTAGAATCTGATATAATCGTAATTTTAAAGAAGTTTGAGGATGAAAGTGAGCTTGACCCATGCCTATAAATATAGGTGTGTGGTGAGTATGTCAGGAGATGAGAGAAAATTTGAAAGAAGAAAGAAGGAGAGAAAGTTGTCGCTGGCAGGAGGAAGGAGGGCAGATCTGCAGCTATTCCAGACAGATTTCTGTCATTTTTGAGGAAGATCAAGCTGATTGGAAGATCTGGTGATTTGAACCTTTAAGTGAGTGAGGAAGCAAGGCCAAAGGCTGAGCAAGAGTCTAGTAAGTGAAATAACTAAGAAATAATTTTGAGTTGTGGTGATTTATTTATGTTTTGAAGTGATTTAGTTTCTATCGTTGAACTTGATGAGATCGCTACCTAAAAGTGTGGTGAAGAATTGATGACATGTTGATTAAGTGTATGTATGTAGAATGAGGTCGAGTTGTGATAATGGTAGTATAAAATGTGAGATCTAGAAAATGAGGGGTTAGGAAATAAGTTGTGTCAAAGCAGGAGCTCGTAAGGTGCGAGCTGAAGAAAGGCCCTTGGTGCATTTCAGCTAGTCAAGATGGACAACTGGGGAGCAAGCTTGGCTATGCCTCTTGCTCTCCATCTCACTTGTTTGGACTGAGCTGAAGTGCGAGCTTGCAAGAGGAGCTGAGTGAGGTTGCAGCCCATCGGGGTACCTGGCCAAGTTGGCCTAAAACAGTAGCTTACAAGGGCGAACTGAGAGGGGTTAAGAAGCGACCTGAGCTAATAGAAGCTGGCAACTCACTGAGAGAGTGAGCTTAGTGAGCTTGCTAAGATGAATGCCCTCGGTTCGAGTTGAGCTGTGCAAGGTAGGTGCTCTCTGAAGACGCGAGTTGGGGTGAGCTGAGGTGCGAGCTCACAGCTCAGGCTACACTGACAATGTTGCAGTCCCCAACAACTTGTATGAAATTAGAAGATAAAGATAATGATTCAGCTAGCTAAGTGAAGGTTTTCATTTGTGATTAAAAATAGGTGGTCAAGCGAGTTGAGGAGGTTGATGAAGCAGTGGTGCAAGTGTATAGGACAACAAGCTGTGGTGTGAACTGTTGTAAATATCTTTTCAGTTCATGTTGCAAAAAATTTTATATATACACTTTATTTATTTATTTAGTTCTTAGTTTATTAATGAGTTATTATCTTGATTGATTATTTTTACATGCAAAGATTTAGTTGTGTATGATATGGAATGCTAATGTTATTAGCTTATTTTATGAAAAAGAAATTGATTTAAAATTTAGAGAATAAAAAGTTTTCAGAGACTAGTGGAAGGGCCCAAGCCTATGGATAGACAGATCTTCTAGCATCAGACCCGACAAGGACTCAACCGGTATACCTCATAGTGTAGGGCAAATGTCGAGAGAGATAGTCCTACTAACATCGGGGGGATAGAGTCTGTCATGTCAGTCAAGTAGCCCTTTTTCACTTATGGGGTATTGTCTCGCTTGCGATGTGCGATGATAGTTCCGCCACGTAGTAACGGGATGTCTTTATAGCTTATCACGGTGTGCGATGATAGCTATTCCTCCACATGACCCCCCACATTGAGCAAAGCTGGTCTACCCATTCATGTGGTTATAGTTTTCTTTAGGTTTCCCATTAGTACAGATTTTAGAAAGAAAAAACATTTTAGAAAAAAAAAAAAAAAACTTTAAAAATCTTAAACAAGTTTATAAAATCCAAGTGTTTTTTGAAAATGTTTTTGAATAGACATTTTATATGATGTAATTTAAACAAAACCCTCACACACCCTCACTCGGTTTTACAGCTAACGATGTCTGATTTCATTTTACAAAAAACCTCCCAAGTACAGAAGCAAGGAATTAGAGTATCAATCCGCCGCGATCAAACTAGGTGTGGGTCAAACGACTGATGACGCTGTATTGTTCTTTTGTAAACACTATATTTCTAATGTTATTATTAATTACGTTATTATGCGCACTTCAAATTTTGAATAAAATATTGTGGAACCATTATGCAAACATGATGACATGCTTATTTTAGATAACGTTTTTAGTAATGTTTATGATGATGTTTTTAGAGATATTTTACTCAGAAGTTCGAAATGAAATTTTAAGGTAGAAAGTTTTCTTGTTTAGCCAAATCATTTATAAATACAAGTTCATTCCACAACGTCCTTTGGGTCTTATTAGTTGGACTTTAGAAAGGTCTCGTAGAGTGCCCGATAGGATCACTGGGTTCATTAGAGGAAACCCGGGTGGGTCTTGTTAAGAGTGGAGGGAAAAAATTAATTAATGATGGATAGGAGAAAAAAAAAAGGGAAAAATGAATAATAAACTTACTATAACCATGTCATCCAAATCTCATATATCCAAAGAGTACCAATTCATATAAAACATTGTGCCAAAAATCGTGTCCCTTTATATATATATATATATATATATATATATATATATAAAGGACATCTTGAGTGAAAGAAATAAATTATATTTAATTACATTTAGAAAAAAGAATATAAGAAAGCAAAGAGATTGAATAAAATTAATTAATGATGGACAGGACAAAAAAAAAAAGAATAATAAAATTACAAAAACCAAGTCATCCAAATCTCATCGATTTAAGGGCTATCAAATCATATCAAATATTATGTCACATATATATATATATATATATATATTTTGTGTGCATGTGTGTGTGTTTGGATATTCTACAATACACCTAAAGTATCAATACACTCAACAAAAAATGAGTGATTGCATTATAAAATTTCTTATGGTAATTGATTATATCTTTATTATATTTTATTATAATCAGTAAATGTGATTCTGACCGTTGATTATTATAAATATAATCTACCTCATTTAATCGGATATAATAAATTACAATTAGCAATTTTAAAATATAAATACTCATTTTTTTATCAAATATATTGATACCCCAGGTATACTTAAAAGGACCCCATATTTATCTCTGTGTGTATATATGTACACACATATGTATATATATGTATACATACAAATATACACACACATACATAGATATTAACATATATATGCAATTATTCATTTTTTGTCAAATATATCGACACCCCAGGTGTATTCAAAATGACCCCATATATGTCTCTGCATGTGTATATATACACACATATATGTATATATATATGTATACGTACATATATACACACATACATATATATTTACATATGTATATATATGTATATTGGTGGACCCAATATGGATCTAGGGGAAGCAAGTGCCTCCCTTCAAATTCTTTGAAAAAAAATTGTTTAATTAAAATTATATACTCATCCATATTTTTTTTATATATATAATTCTTTTTAGATTTTCATTTATGAGTTATTAACTTATACCGATTATTTTGCTTTCAATTCCTTCGTCTCTAGCACCAACATTAAATTTTCTTTTTGCCATTCATCTTCTTCTGCACAATCAACATTAACAATATCTTTGTGTCATCAAAATTTTAACAATCATTCATATACTGATTATTTTGCTTTCAATTCCTTTGTCTCTAGCACCAACATTAAATTTTCTTTTTGCCATTCATCTTCTTCTGCACAACATTAACAATATCTTTGTGTCATCAAAATTTTAACAATCATTCACATGTTTTAAATTAATAAATATAGCTAAATTTTATTTTAAATTAGTTTTTATTCTTTTTAATTTTTTATATTTAATCATTTTAGTTTGATATATATCCAATCAATAAATTCCAAAATACCAAATTTTAATTTACTACGTTTAATCAATAAATCCTAAAATCTCAATTTTTTCATATAATTAATAGTTTTAATTTTACTTAATTGAATAGGGAATACATAGTTGAATGGTGGTTTGCTTACTATGTGGTGACATATATTTTCAGTAAAATTAATGAGATTATAATGATAGAAAATAAGAAATCTGGTCAAGGAATATATAATACTATATAACTTATGTTGATTTTATTTTCTTAATACCTCAATTAGAACTTTTTGAACGTTAGACTATTTGATTCATCTAAATTAAGTTTATTATTTATTTTATTTTATTTGAATTTCTTCATGTTATCAAATTATTATTATTGTTATTATTTTGTATAAGTGCCCCTTCTCATGAAAGTTTTTAAGTTCGCCACTGTGTGTGTATATGACTTTTTATAATGTATATTTTAAAGCACCTTTCATAAAATTTATTTTTTCTTCAAATTTGATGAAGGCTCTGGGTTGCTGCAAATGGTCTCCATCGTATGGTGTAATTCTCAAGTTATATTCTACTTAATTAATTGATTATGTACAATAAAACATTAACATATGGAAAAATTTTCAATTTTTTTTGCAAATCCTTTTTTTTTTCTCAAATAAAATTACGGAAGGTGCTTTAAAATATACATTATAAAAATATATTTACATATATGTATATAAAATATTTATTTTCTTAAAGTGTTCTTTTTTATTTAAATTTTGGATCAGTCATTGTGTAAGATGTTGCTAAAAAAATTTAATTTTATTAAAAATTTTAATTAAAAATATATATTAATATTTGTTCATTAAATAATATATTTTAAATAAGTAATTAGTAGGGTGGGACTGCGACAGCAAGTTTTTGAAATTACCCTAAGTACTTCCCAAAGCCCATTATTATCATTTTGGGAGATTTATTGGTTTTACCCAAATCAAAAAAAAAATTTTGTTTTTACCCAACTATTTAAAAAAATTTGATTTTAACCTCCCAAACAAACTATTTCCATTGTATACCCAAGATTACCAAAATACCCTTAAGTTAAAATCACTAAAATACTCAAATATGAAATTACCAAAATACCCTTAAATTAAAATAACTAAAATGCCCAAATATGAAATTACGAAAATAACCTTCTTCCTTCTCCTACCAATAGTCTCCATTTTCCATCTTCTTCTCCATTGCAGCTGAAAATTATGAAAATTACGAAGATTTTTGAGATCCATTGCAGCTGAAAAATAATTTATTGAGGGGATTAGTCATTCGAGCTTCTTCAACCATTCAAGTTTTTGGATCCATTGAAGGTTTTGAAGATTCTTCTTCCATTTGAGTTTGAAAGGTAATGTATGAGTTTTTTTTGTTGGTTTTTAGGTTGTTTTGTTCATATTGCTAGCTAAAAGACTATAAGAATGATTTGGTTGTGAGATCTAAATGTTTATGAAATCTGCGACGAAATCTGTAAAATCTGCAACGCAATCGGTTTTTCGTGACCGATAATCGGTTTTCCACTCTGTGGGATCGGTTTTTCAGAGCCCCGGTTACTGAAAAACCGATCCCGGTTTTTCCCGGTTTTTCAGTGGACTAAAAAACCGGAATCAGTATTTCAGTCCACTGAAAAATCGGTTTTTCAGTGGCTGAAAAACCGAAACCGAATTAAGGTTTTTTGAGAGAATGAAAAACCGATAACTTCACTGGAAAACCGAATTTAACACCTTTTTAATGGTTTTTTATATGTTTGTGTTGCTATGTATTGAATATGATTCGATATGATTATATTTTGTAATATTACCCTATTGAAATGAGATTTAACTATCATTTGATTTGAATGTTGCAGGAATGGCTCAAGAGACCGTTGTAATCAACTTTGACGGAGAGTGGAATTGATGTAATTACATTGGAGGGGAGTCGATCATGTGTGGGGTCCACAAAAATAGTAGTTTTTCATCATTGGTGGATGTTGTATACAGAGAGGCTGCTATTGATAGAAGAAGGTGGGATATCCGTATATATTATTTACTACAAAGTACAACAAATGGTCAGGTTAAAAAGATACGTATCATGTCCAATCTTGGTGTTGTTGGTTTGATGGCGATAAAAAATATTGATGTTAAAGAGATTTATATCGATAAGATTGCCAGAGATTTTAGAGCTGGGGTTAGTAGGCGTACCGTTCGTCCATTTGTCACTGATTCAATTCCAGACATAAGACATGACGAGGCAAATATGGATAGACCAGTAAATCCACATATAGTTTAAAGTCATTTTTATCTCACTTCAGGCATTGGGAGCAATCAAGTTGATACTTCTATCACCCCATTTACATCGGTTGAAAGTCTCATTCGTGACGTTAATGATGACTATACGAATTATGGTATTGATGATGAAGATGAAGACACAGATGATAATGGTGATGGAATACAAGATAGTGATGAAGAGCAAACCAGAGATAGTGATGAAGAGGAAACTCGATTTGATGATGTCGTAGAAGAAGAAGAGTTTCCAGAAATAAGATTTTCAGGTTTACAATCTCAGAACAATCCTTCACAACCATACTGGATTGTTCATGCTGTAGAATTGGGGGACATTGAAGCTACTTCAAGCGCTACGTCAACCGTCTACCAACGTGGTACGTTGTATAAAGGAGCATTCTTTACTAGTAAAGAAGAAATGACTATAGCTATTGGTGAATATGCTCTGAAAGCTAAGTTTGAATATCAGGTTAGACGTTCGAACACGGAGCGATTTGAAGCCAATTGTAAAGATAAAACTTGTAGCTTTAGTGTTCGTGCAAGATGCAGAAAGAGTTATTCAATGTGGTTTGTGTTGAATTATGTAGCGGAACACACGTGTCGTCAAACAGCCATGGAATCACATATGAAGAGTGTGAAGGCTATTGTGATCGGAAAATTGTATGTAGGAAAGGTGGGAAGAGATCTTTATACACCTAATCGTTTGGTTGGAGAAATGCTAAAGCAATATGGAGTGCAAATCTTATATAGTAAAGCTTGGAAGGTTTTACAATATGCAAAGAAACTAGCATATGGGCAAGCGGATGAATCATATCAACAGCTTCTGTCCTACTTCGAGATGTTAAAACTTTCAAACCCTGGCACAATGACAGCAATTAAGACAGATGAAAACAACCGGTTCTTGTATTCGTTCGTTGCACTTGGAGCTTCTATTGAGGGTTTTCGGTCTTACATGAGATCGGTTGTTGCTATTGATGCCACTCATTTGAAAGGTGAATATAAAGGGGTGATTTTTTTTGCTGCGTGCAAAGATGGGTCGGAGATGATTTATCCCATCGCCTTTGGATTTGCTGACGGAGAGTCAGACAATTCGTGGACTTGGTTCCTAAAAAGGTTAAGAAGAGCAATCGGGGTGTCAGACGAGTTGGTGATCGTATCGGATCGTCATAAGAGCATATCAAATGGGATGAAAACAACTTTTCCTGAAGTCCCACATGTGTTATGTTTTTTCCACTTGTGGCAAAACCTTAAGCAATAGTGTAAAAAGCATTCGGATGTGGAAAATGCATTTTACAATACAGCATACTGTTATGTGCCCGATGAATGCAACAGAATATTGGAAGAAATACGTGCATTGCATCCGACCACACATGGAGCTTTGGTTAAGGCTGGAGTGAGCAGGTGGTCACGAGCACATTGTCCAAGAAGAAGATATGAAATGATGACTACCAACATTGCAGAGTCGCTTAACAATTGCATGATGCAAGCACGTCGTTTGCCAATAACAACTGCACATGAATATGTAAGAAATGTATTGCAGAGATGGTTTAATAATAGACGTGTTGCTGCTAAGAAGCTCACAACGTATGTTATTACCCAGCATACGATCATATCATGTTGGCAAAAGATTTATCCACGGAAGGTAGCGTATATCCCATTGCAGAACCGTATCATTACAGTGTCATACATTATAGCAAAGGAGATGCGATGGTTGACATTCAACAGCACACATGTACGTGTAAGCAGTGGAACCTTGATCAGTTGCCATGTGTTCATGCATGTGCTGTGGCCAGGTATGGTAATTATACATTGTTTTTTTTAGTATTTCATGTCATAGCATAACACTTAAATTGTTGATACATGTCAGGTTCAAGGGCGTCAGTTGTGATACACTTTGCAGTCAGTACTATAGCATGGAGTGGCTAAAAGCTGCATATGCACGTCCGATTAATCCCGTCCCTAAATTGGCCAGTTGGAATGTTTTAGCGGAAGTTAGAAGTATGGTTGTATTACCACCGAAAGGTAAAAGACAAGCAGGTAGGCCGAAGGAGGTTCGGATTCCTTCAGCTGGGGAAGATCCTCGTCGAAAAAAGTGTGGAAGATGTGGTCAAAGGGGACACAACCGTCTTCGTTGCCCTAACCCCCCAACTTCTATCAGTGAAGAGACAAGCGTAGAAGTGGATGCGGATGTTGGAACGAGTTCAAATGCTATTGAAAATGAGCCACGTTCTCGAAGATGTCGCTTGTGTCATGAGACTGGACACAACCAACGTCGATGTGTATTACGGTTTCCTACTCCCGATCCACAAATGGCTACTGACGGAAATGATGATTAGCAATTGATTGACATTTTGTTTATGCATGTTTTATGTAAACGTTTTTATATTAATTACTCAATTATGTATTAATACAGCTGTATAAATTATTATTCCATGTGTACTGTTTTTGGCTCATTTCATATCATCTCGGAACCATTAAAATCGGTTTTTCACGGAGCCTGGAAAATCGGTACCGGTTTTCCAGATATGTTGAAAAACCGATCAAGTTGCCTTTCGTTTCCCCAACGTAGAGGTATGTCGATCGGTTTTTGAAGTAACTCTGAAAAACCGGTATCGGTTTTCCATGCATCCTCGAATACCGATCCACTGCCACCACTTGTTCCAGCACGCCAAGTGTGGATCGGTTTTTAAGGGATCTTCAAAAACCAGTATCGGTTTTTCATGTACTCCTAAAAACCGGTTTTTACTTGGATTGATTTTATTTCTATTTGTATGTTCATTTTATTTCCCTTTACATGAATTATTTATATAAATCGTTATATTTAAATATATTATATAGATTAGGGAGCGTATAATTTTATTACAAACTATATCATTATTTAAAATCATTAATATTAATTTTATCATTTATTAATATTCATATAATATTAGTAATAATTAATAAATATACCTTTACTATAATATGTGTTATCTTGATATATCATATTAATATGGTTAATATATTTCATATCATTTTACAATTATTATAACTATAATCCTAATATGGCTTATAACTTATATGGATGTAATATTAATAATATATATAATACAAATGTAGATATTATTATATTGAATATTATTTAACATTATATTAATATATTCATTAATATAACATTATATTCACATTAACCTTAATATAACATTATATTAACATTAGATTATATAATATAATGTTAATATATTATTAAGGTTAATGTTAATATAATGTTAATCTAATGTTAATAATATAATGTTAATCTAATGTTAATTATAATGTTAATATATTAATATAATATATAATATTAATCTAATGTTAATATAATAATATAATGTTAATCTAATATTAATATAATATATATGTTAATCTAATGTTAATATATTAATATAATGTTAATATAATATTAAGGTTAATGTTAACATAATATTAATCTAATGTTAATATAATAATAAT